>SSNP01000042.1:2379387-2409345 GCA_006937955.1 Pachypanchax playfairii | reverse complement strand
GCCGCCACCGCAGACCCCCCCCCCTCACCCCCCCACCCCCTCCACCCCGCCACCGCCCCCCCAACAACAACGCGCAGAGAACGCTTTTGCAAGAAGAAAGAAAAACAAAACCAAGAAAATGTCTCGACAGGTGAGTATTATTGTCATCTTTGCGCTCCTAAGGGTGGCGTTGCTAACAACGGCAAGGGCTTCATGCTTGTATTTATGTACGTGAGTGTGAGTGCCGTAAAGCAGGTTTGTTCTGGCGAGATTAGTCGGGTCCGATCCACTGAAAGTTGCAAGTGCTGCTTTCAGGACACAGACCCCGGAGGGAGGGGAGGGACCCACGAATCACCCCGCCAAGTCCTTGTTTACCCCCACAGGGACTCTAGAAAACATTTATTGAGGTGAAAAAACTTACTTAGTTCTGCTTTAAAATACTCAGAAACAACTTTTTGTTAAAGGTTTGAAAATCTCAGTAATGCCACATAAAGTCAAAAACAAGCATCATTTAGTCAGTTTTTCCATATAAGATGTATTTTAAAGATTTTAGGGGCACCAAGAGCATGTCTACACACCACTGGTGTGGTATGAAGGGTGAATGTGTTGTTTTAACTGAACAGCTCCTGTTACGTGATGCCTCTGTGGCTGAGTGTTTGCCAGGTTAAACCTGTTTTGGCTGCACATGAGTCCATGACAAAAGGTTAGCTGCAGAGCCACAATGAACCAACTGTGCTGCGACTTGCCTCATCGGGGATGACGAGAGCGAGCTGCTCTGTCTGGAGCTGCTCGGCGGAGTCGGCGTTCTTTCCGAGGCCATCTTACTTCAGCTCTGCATCTGAAATGTGACAAACATCATCAATAACTGCACCGTATCAGAGTGATGTCATCGTTCCAGAATACACTTTTTTTTCAAATTGATTTGTAGCAGTTTTCACTTTACCAGATATGTTTGCATCAATGTACAGCATCTTTCATAACCCTTTAAATGCAGCACAGTGTCACACACATATGACCAAACAACCTGCACACGCATAGCTTTTGGGTCTCTGCAGTGGTATCCACGACTATATCTCCTTATTGATCCACATCCAAGCATTCTATTCTTGTCGTGTTTTTTTTTCCTCCAAGTAATTCAATTATCAATAAACCTCCCTGTTTTAAATAGCTTCAAGCCACTGGTGTGCCAGTGGAATAATATTTCTTATCTTCTAATTTATTGGCTGGCTGCCAGCCAGTGACTCTCTTTCCCATTTTTGAGCCTGAGCAAAGAGGCTGACGCTTTTAAGTGCCTGAAACTTTATTCCACTGTTTTATTGATGTATCCCACTTAGATTAGTCCATTTTCAATTGGGGAGAAGCCACAGATGCCCTCCTGTCCAAACCATGCCCTAATCCTTTTAGTTAATGACATCCTCCAGTGGTGTGGTTACAGATTTTATGTTTACTGCTGGACATAATTAGCAGATAGTAACAAAAGGAGATCTTTGTTTCACAGATGCACTCAGTCTGTAATTCTTCTTTAACTAGTTTCAGCTTTTTAATAACTGCCTGTATTAATAAATGCAGACGAGACGGTGGAACTCACAGTAAAGCAACTGAGACAAAAGGAATGTGAAAGGACACAACGTGTTTACAGATTTACAGACTGTTTCAGCGTTCAAGCAAAAATGCCTCAGCAGCAAAACAACATCCAAGACTGACGTGATGATTGACTTTTTTACTCTGAAACTTCCCAAGTCCCATAATTAAGAGCAATGAGAGATTCAGCAGTTTCATAATATTTAAGTACCAAAAGGTTTATTTAGGCTAAACCTAGAAAGATGAAAAGATGAGTAAAAATGGGGCGGGGGTGTGTTTAATGATAGTCTTGGCATGTCTGTTCAGAGAAAACATCACAGGGATTCTTGAAATTGTCCCAGGACCATGTCGTCATCATCAGCATGGAAAACTACTTGTGCTACTTGTAATGGGGTTGGGAGGCATCTTTTGCACCAGGAGCAATGACAATAAATTAAATAATAATAGAATGAGAAAGTGCTGAAACAGTTACATTTCTCAGTCATAACGGCTGCAGTAAAAGCGTAGATGAATCGCTGTATACTGACCTTATAATTAAGGAAAGGGTCAAAGCCATCAAGTTACACTTGGAGCAAATTCCATTACATGTGCCTCCGGCTCATTATAGCACTCTTCTGTGGATTACCCTACAAATGAAGATTAGTTGTTCAACCAAGCAATTTGGTCCTGGGCATTTAGAGTGTGTCACTAAGTGCTGTGTTAAGGACCATTGCACTGAAAGTGATCACTTGTGTTTTGCCATCAAGAGCCACATCAGTGCTGATTCTCTTAGAATTCTTGTGTAGTTTTTAGTAATTTCAGCATTATGCAGCTGAAGTTGTACCTGTTTTCTGTTCAGAAATCAATGTCACTATTTCTTGGAACAGAAGCAGTCCAGGTTATTCCTCCACACCTCAAACACGTCATGGCTGCAAGATCTGCAGAAGGTTTCATAAGTGTATGGACAGTAAGATGGTAATTTTCTTGTATTTGGGCCATTTTTTTTAAGTGTGGGCTGAAATCTGAGTGGACGAGGTGGGTTTTCCCACTGGGTTGCCTTAGTGAACATGTGGGTTGTCGGTAAGTTAACAAAGACACCTCTGTCTAGGCCTCATGTGGTGGGTAAAATAACAGAGAAATCACCAGGGTGTGTACTGAAATTTACTGCAGGTCTTGTTTTTATTCTCTGAATGTGTGTTAAAGAGAGTTTAAATGTTGAGGTGAGTACATGTGCATGTTTCTGTCACTTATAATTTTCCAGAGATGTTTCCTTTTGTTTCTATTCTATGTTAGTGCCATGCAGACACTGCGCTTGTTGCACAAAATGTGCATGTTTTTTATATCTCAAAAGGGTTTTAAAGCTGACTCTGTTGGCTTAACCAATTTATTGTCATTTTTTCTGAATTTAATGTTTTTAATTTTCACAAAGAAGTATTTGTTATTTTAAAAACCATGTGGACCCCTTAAATCCATCCAACCATCCATCCATCCATCCATCCATCCATCCATCCATCCATCCATCCATCCATCCATCCATCCATCCATCCATCCATCCATCCATCCATCCATCCATCCATCCATCCATCCATCCATCCACAAACAGACAAACAACCACCCACACACACTCACACCTAGGCAGGGCCGGTTCTGGGCATAGGCAGACTAGGCAATTGCCTAGGGCGCCCTCTACTGGAGGGGGCGCCAAATTCTCTCCTTTTTTTTTTTTTTGTTTTTGGACAAACTGTTGGACACACCATTCATCTCATGTAAAGAGCAAAATAAGTAATAACTAAATATCTATCTATCTATCTATCTATCTATCTATCTATCTATCTATCTATCTATCTATCTATCTATCTATCTATCTATCTATCTATCTATCTATCTATCTATCTATCTATCTATCTATCTATCTATCGATCATCTCTACTGTTCATTTTAGTATGAATAAAACATTTTTGCAATATAATCCAGTTATTGAGTTACGTTGTCTCTTTTCTGGGCAGTAGGGGACGCCAGAATCCTTCTTCGCCTAGGGCACCGTGCAGGTCAGGGTCAGCCCTGCACCTAGGGACAATATAGAGTCACCAAGTAACCTCTAGTATGTTTTTGGACTGTGGGAGGAAACCAGAGTTTCCAGAGAAAACCCAGGCATGCACGGGGAGAACATGCAAGCTCCATGCAGAAAGGACCCAGCCTAGATTCAAACCCACAACCTTCTCACTGCAAGGCAACAGCTCTACCAACTGCACCACCATGCAGCCCATGTCCATTTTAAATGCTGTTAAATATAACTTCCTGAATACTTTGCTACAGGCTTTACATTGTTTGACAGTAAATCCACTAGAGGGCAATGCAAAGTTCTCAGAGTTTAATTTCAGACAATAGCAAACATTGAGAGGGTGGAGGGGATCGTGATAACACACACTTTTAGAGACATAGAGGCAGCACAGTGCACAGCAATGGTCTATACAACCATTCAATACATTACAGTGTGTAATTGATTAAATCAGTTTCAGCCATCTTCTTTGTTTCTCTTGATGGTCACACATGAACTTACTGTGCAGAGGATGAACTGGAGGCTCCGTCTACATTTGCATATTTAATATAAATGCATTCACAATGTGGAGGATTTTTTTACAGTGTAAAGGGAGTTTGAGAAAAGTTGTCCAAATTAACATCATCATATATAAAGTGCCTCTTTTTTTTTTACTTCTTTTCCAGGTTTCATGTTCTGAAAGCCCAACAAACCACCATGTTACCAGAAATAAATCTACAGCATGTAAAACACATCTCCTTTCCAGACTTATCAATAATATCAGCATACATGCACATCATAGTCGTCCTCTTCCTGACTTCACTCTTTGTGTTCTCCATAACTGCTGTATCACTGAAAAATTCATCTCAAGTCCCTTTTATAACAAGCTGTGGTAAAGCAGAATGCCTTTGGTTAAAACCACCAAACGAACACAAACTGATTTGCAAAAAACAAATAGCACATTTCTGTGGCTAGGCTTCATTGTTGCGCCAAAAACATTGAATTTGCGGTCGATATAAACAATGAAATCAAACACCAAGAAGACGCAGGAGGATCAAGCAGAAACACTCACCATTCTGACAAGCCAACACAAGCTTGGAGTCAGTAAGGCTGAGCGCTCCAGGTTTAATATCCTTGGTGCTTTAGAGTTCTTCATTCTCTTACTGGTTCCTCATGATTTAATTAAAAAAAAATAAATAAAAATAACTGAATAAACACTCTTTCTCTCTTTGTTATCCAGATGAAGAACACTTTTACAACAAGTTGCTGGCTGTTTGGTTTTAAATCAAGTGGACGCCCAATGCCTTGGTGACTCAGCAGTACAGTACTCCTATCATTGAGCTGAAGACTGGGTTCACATGGGAAGACAGTGATTGCAGTTTTACCACAGAGCTGCCAAGACGGGACAAAAACAGGGCAGGATGGGTACTATTTAAATGACTGGGGGGGGCGAGACGTGCTGACTGTGTTAAGCCATAGGTCCAACATTCCAATCCCACACATGCAGAGGACTGCTTGAAAATGGGCCCTTGTTCTTGGACAGAGACCCACACAAGCAAAATAAAATTTTTCACTTAGAAAATAAAACTGAAGCCATTTTTCCACTATTCTTTATTATAGTATCTCTGACAACATGTTCGTCTTAAGCCGTGTTTCTCATGCTAGTGTTTAATATATATGTTTATTTAAAAAGAAAAACAAACATTGATAGTGAACATTTAATACAATCTAGCTGAAGTTTCACTGCACTCGACATTATCAACCTTTTCACCATATTTAGTGACTTTTCAGACCTTTCTAAAAGATTTTCGTCAAAAATGCGACTTCCAACAAATCCAACAACTTCTTCTGGTGTTATTAGAAACTTTTGGAGACCCTGACGTGACGGCACATGTTGTTGTTATTCTTTTAGATGAGAAGGGGGGCTGCCCAGCCTCACACAGCAGTCAGCTGCATTTAAAAGAAGAGATTTTTGTTCCTCCACGTCCAGAGTGAAAATCAATCATGCATGCAGGATTCCAATCCCAAACCTGGACAAAGGATGAGAGTTAACAAACCAACACCCCAATCATATTTAAGTTTTTAATATAGTGTTTGTCTCTCTCATATTATTACACTCTTCGACAATATCCATTGCAACTACACGGCTCTCGAATTATTCATCTTTAGTTAATCTAACCTAGATATTGTTGTAGCATGAAAACTAATCCACTTTTTAAAATGTTTGTAATCAAATCAAATCAAAAATACTTTATTTATCCCCAAAGGGAAATTAAGTGTTGTTGTAGCTCAGTTCTTATTTAGGGAGATGAGGGTTCTAGCTGTGGACAGGAAGGATGTCCTGTAGAGGGTTCTAGCTGTGGACGGGAAGGATCTCCTGTAGAGGGTTCTAGCTGTGGACGGGAAGGATCTCCTGTAGAGGGTTCTAGCTGTGGACGGGAAGGATCTCCTGTAGAGGGTTCTAGCTGTGGATGGGAAGGATCTCCTGTAGAGGGTTCTAGCTGTGGACGGGAAGGATCTCCTCTAGAGGGTTCTAGCTGTGGACAGGAAGGATCTCCTGTAGAGGGTTCTAGCTTTGGACAGGAAGGATCTCCTCTAGAGGGTTCTAGCTGTGGTCGGGAAGGATCTCCTGTAGAGGGTTCTAGCTGTGGATGGGAAGGATCTCCTGTAGAGGGTTCTAGCTGTGGATGGGAAGGATCTCCTCTAGAGGGTTCTAGCTGTGGACAGGAAAGATCTCCTGTATTGGGTTCTAGCTGTGGACGGGAAGGATCTCCTCTAGAGGGTTCTAGCTGTGGACAGGAAAGATCTCCTGTATTGGGTTCTAGCTGTGGACAGGAAGGATCTCCTGTAGAGGGTTCTAGCTGTGGACGGGAAGGATCTCCTGTAGAGGGTTGTAGCTGTGGACGGGAAGGATCTCCTGTAGAGGGTTCTAGCTGTAGACAAGAAGGATCTCCTGTAGAGGGTTCTAGCTGTGGATGGGAAGGATCTCCTGTAGAGGGTTCTAGCTGTGGACGGGAAGGATCTCCTGTAGAGGGTTCTAGCTGTGGATGGGAAGGATCTCCTGTAGAGGGTTCTAGCTGTGGATGGGAAGGATCTCCTGTAGAGGGTTCTAGCTGTGGACGGGAAGGATCTCCTGTAGAGCGCTCTAGCTGTGGAAAGGAAGGATCTCCTGTAGAGGGTTCTAGCTGTGGATGGGAAGGATCTCCTGTAGAGGGTTCTAGCTGTGGACGGGAAGGATCTCCTGTAGAGGGTTCTAGCTGTGGATGGGAAGGATCTCCTGTAGAAGGTTCTATCTGTGGATGGGAAGGATCTCCTGTAGAGGGTTCTATCTGTGGACGGGAAGGATCTCCTCTAGAGGGTTCTAGCTGTGGACAGGAAGGATCTCCTGTAGAGGGTTCTAGCTGTAGACAAGAAGGATCTCCTGTAGAGGGTTCTAGCTGTGGACGGGAAGGATCTCCTGTAGAGGGTTCTAGCTGTGGACGGGAAGGATCTCCTGTAGAGGGTTCTAGCTGTGGACGGGAAGGATCTCCTGTAGAGGGTTCTAGCTGTGGATGGGAAGGATCTCCTGTAGAGCTTCTAACTGTAAACAGGAAGGATCTCCTGTAGAGGGTTCTAGCTTTAAACAGGAAGGATCTCCTCTAGAGGGTTCTAGCTGTGGACAGGAAGGATCTCCTGTAGAGGGTTCTAGCTGTGGACGGGAAGGATCTCCTGTAGAGGGTTCTAGCTGTAGACAAGAAGGATCTCCTGTAGAGGGTTCTAGCTGTGGATGGGAAGGATCTCCTGTAGAGGGTTCTAGCTGTGGACGGGAAGGATCTCCTCTAGAGGGTTCTAGCTGTGGATGGGAAGGATCTCCTGTAGAGGGTTCTAGCTGTGGACAGGAAAGATCTCCTGTATTGGGTTCTAGCTGTGGACGGGAAGGATCTCCTGTAGAGGGTTCTAGCTGTGGACGGGAAGGATCTCCTGTAGAGGGTTCTAGCTGTGGACGGGAAGGATCTCCTGTATAGGGTTCTAGCTGTAAACAGGAAGGATCTCCTGTAGAGGGTTCTAGCTTTAAACAGGAAGGATCTCCTCTAGAGGGTTCTAGCGGTGGACGGGAAGGATCTCCTGTCGAGGGTTCTAGCTGTGGACGGGAAGGATCTCCTGTAGAGGGTTCTAGCTGTGGTCGGGAAGGATCTCCTGTAGAGGGGTCTAGCTGTGGACAGGAAGGATCTCCTGTAGAGGGTTCTAGCTGTAGACAAGAAGGATCTCCTGTAGAGGGTTCTAGCTGTGGTCGGGAAGGATCTCCTGTAGAGGGTTCTAGCTGTGGACAGGAAGGATCTCCTGTAGAGGGTTCTAGCTGTAGACAAGAAGGATCTCCTGTAGAGGGTTCTAGCTGTGGATGGGAAGGATCTCCTGTAGAGGGTTCTAGCTGTGGATGGGAAGGATCTCCTGTAGAGGGTTCTAGCTGTGGACGGGAAGGATCTCCTGTAGAGGGCTCTCGCTGTGGACGGGAAGGATCTCCTGTAGAGGGGTCTAGCCGCGGACGGGAAGGATCTCCTGTAGACGGTTCTAGCTGTGGACAGGAAGGATCTCCTGAAGAGGGATCTAGCTGTGGACGGGAAGGATCTCCTGTAGAGGGTTCTAACTGTAAACAGGAAGGATCTCCTGTAGAGGGTTCTAGCTGTGGACGGGAAGGATCTCCTGTAGAGGGTTCTAGCTGTGGACGGGAAGGATCTCCTGTAGAGGGTTCTAGATGTGGACTGGAAGGATCTCCTGTTGAGGGTTCTAGCTGTGGACTGGAAGGATGTCCTGTAGAGGGTTCTAGCTGTGGACGGGAAGGATCTCCTGTAGAGGGTTCTAACTGTAAACAGGAAGGATCTCCTGTAGAGGGTTCTAGCTGTGGACGGGAAGGATCTCCTGTCGAGGGTTCTAGCTGTGGACGGGAAGGATCTCCTGTAGAGGGTTCTAGCTGTGGATGGGAAGGATCTCCTGTAGAGGGTTCTAGCTGTGGATGGGAAGGATCTCCTGTAGAGGGTTCTAGCTGTGGACAGGAAAGACCTCCTGTAGAGGGTTCTAGCTGTGGTCGGGAAGGATCTCCTGTAGAGGGTTCTAGCTGTGGACGGGAAGGATCTCCTGTAGAGGGTTCTAGCTGTGGATGGGAAGGATCTCCTGTAGAGGGTTCTATCTGTGGATGGGAAGGATCTCCTGTAGAGGGTTCTAGCTGTGGACGGGAAGGATCTCCTCTAGAGGGTTCTAGCTGTGGTCGGGAAGGATCTCCTGTAGAGGGTTCTAGCTGTGGACGGGAAGGATCTCCTGTAGAGGGTTCTAACTGTAAACAGGAAGGATCTCCTGTAGAGGGTTCTAGCTGTGGTCGGGAAGGATCTCCTCTAGAGGGTTCTAGCTGTGGACAGGAAGGATCTCCTGTAGAGGGTTCTAGCTGTGGATGGGAAGGACAGCCTGTAGAGGGTTCTAGCTGTGGACGGGAAGGATCTCCTGTAGAGGGTTCTAGCTGTGGATGGGAAGGATCTCCTGTAGAGGGTTCTAGCTGTGGTCGGGAAGGATCTCCTCTAGAGGGTTCTAGCTGTGGACAGGAAGGATCTCCTGTAGAGGGTTCTAGCTGTGGTCGGGAAGGATCTCCTCTAGAGGGTTCTAGCTGTGGACAGGAAGGATCTCCTGTAGAGGGTTCTAGCTGTAAACAGGAAGGATCTCCTGTAGAGGGTTCTAGCTGTGGACGGGAAGGATCTCCTGTAGAGGGTTCTAGCTGTGGACGGGAAGGATCTCCTG
This sequence comes from Pachypanchax playfairii, assembly GCA_006937955.1. Taxonomy (NCBI): domain Eukaryota; kingdom Metazoa; phylum Chordata; class Actinopteri; order Cyprinodontiformes; family Aplocheilidae; genus Pachypanchax; species Pachypanchax playfairii. Next base: position 2,400,005 of record SSNP01000042.1, on the reverse strand, counting down.
TAGAGGGTTCTAGCTGTGGATGGGAAGGATCTCCTGTAGAAGGTTCTATCTGTGGATGGGAAGGATCTCCTGTAGAGGGTTCTAGCTGTGGACGGGAAGGATCTCCTCTAGAGGGTTCTAGCTGTGGACAGGAAGGATCTCCTGTAGAGGGTTCTAGCTGTAGACAAGAAGGATCTCCTGTAGAGGGTTCTAGCTGTGGACGGGAAGGATCTCCTGTAGAGGGTTCTAACTGTGAACAGGAAGAATCTCCTGTAGAGGGGTCTAGCTGTGGTCGGGAAGGATCTCCTGTAGAGTGTTCTAGCTGTGGACGGGAAGGATCTCCTGTAGAGGGTTCTAGCTGTGGATGGGAAGGATCTCCTGTAGAGGGTTCTAGCTGTGGACGGGAAGGATCTCCTGTAGAGGGTTCTAGCTGTGGACGGGAAGGATCTCCTGTAGAGGGTTCTAGCTGTGGACGGGAAGGATCTCCTGTAGAGGGTTCTAGCTGTAGACAAGAAGGATCTCCTGTAGAGGGTTCTAGCTGTGGATGGGAAGGATCTCCTGTAGAGGGTTCTAGCTGGGGATCGGAAGGATCTCCTGTAGAGGGTTCTAGCTGTGGACGGGAAGGTTCTCCTCTAGAGGGTTCTAGCTGTGGACAGGAAAGATCTCCTGTAGAGGGTTCTAGCTCTGGGCAGGAAGGATCTCCTCTAGAGGGTTCTAGCTGTGGACAGGAAGGATCTCCTGTAGAGGGTTCTAGCTGTGGACGGGAAGGATCTCCTGTAGAGGGTTCTAGCTGTGGACGGGAAGGATCTCCTCTAGAGGGTTCTAGCTGTGGACAGGAAAGATCTCCTGTAGAGGGTTCTAGCTCTGGACAGGAAGGATCTCCTCTAGAGGGTTCTAGCTGTGGTCGGGAAGGATCACAGGTAGAGGGTTCTAGCTGTAGACAAGAGGGATCTCCTGTAGAGGGTTCTAGCTGTGGATGGGAAGGATCTCCTGTAGAGGGTTCTAGCTGTGGATGGGAAGGATCTCCTGTAGAGGGTTCTAGCTGTGGACGGGAGAGATCTCCTGTAGAGAGTTCTAGCTGTGGACAGGAAGGATCTCCTGTAGAGGGTTCTAGCTGTGGACGGGAAGGATCTCCTGTAGAGGGTTCTAGCTGTGGATGGGAAGGATCTCCTGTAGAGGGTTCTAGCTGTGGACGGGAAGGATCTCCTCTAGAGGGTTCTAGCTGTGGACAGGAAAGATCTCCTGTAGAGGGTTCTAGCTCTGGACAGGAAGGATCTCCTCTAGAGGGTTCTAGCTGTGGACGGGAAGGATCTCCTGTAGAGAGTTCTAGCTGTGGACAGGAAGGATCTCCTGTAGAGGGTTCTAGCTGTGGACGGGAAGGATCTCCTGTAGAGGGTTCTAGCTGTGGATGGGAAGGATCTCCTGTAGAGGGTTCTAGCTGTGGATGGGAAGGATCTCCTGTAGAGGGTTCTAGCTGTAGACAAGAAGGATCTCCTGTAGAGGGTTCTAGCTGTTAAACAGGAAGGATCTCCTCTAGAGGGTTCTAGCTGTGGACAGGAAGGATCTCCTGTAGAGGGTTCGAGCTGTGGACGGGAAGGATCTCCTGTAGAGGGTTCTAGCTGTGGACGGGAAGGATCTCCTGTAGAGGGTTCTAGCTGTAGACAAGAAGGATCTCCTGTAGAGGGTTCTAGCTGTGGTCGGGAAGGATCTCCTATAGAGGGTTCTAGCTGTAGACAAGAAGGATCTCCAGTAGAGGGTTCTAGCTGTAGAAGGGAAGGATCTCCTGTAGAGGGTGCTAGCTGTGGACGGGAAGGATCTCCTGTAGAGGGTTCTAGCTGTGGATGGGAAGGATCGCCTGTAGAGGGTTCTAGCTTTGGACAGGAAGGGGCTCCTCTAGAGGGTTCTAGCTGTGGACAGGAAGGATCTCCTGTAGAGGGTTCTAGCTGTGGACAGGAAGGATCTCCTGTAGAGGGTTCTAGCTGTGGACAGGAAGGATCTCCTGTAGAGGGTTCTAGCTGTGGACGGGAAGGATCTCCTGTAGAGGGTTCTAGCTGTAGACAAGAAGGATCTCCTGTAGAGGGTTCTAGGTGTGGACAGGAAGGATCGCCTGTAGAGGGTTCTAGGTGTGGACAAGAAGGATCTCCTGTAGAGGGTTCTAGCTGTGGATGGGAAGGATCTCCTGTAGAGGGTTCTAGCTGTGGACAGGAAGGATCTCCTGTAGAGGGTTCTAGCTGTAAACGGGAAGGATCTCCTGTAGAGGGTTCTAGCTGTAGACAAGAAGGATCTCCTGTAGAGGGTTCTAGCTGTGGATGGGAAGGACAGCCTGTAGAGGGTTCTAGCTGTGGACAGGAAGGATCTCCTGTAGAGGGTTCTAGCTGTAGACGCGAAGGATCTCCTGTAGAGGGTTCTAGCTGTAGACAAGAAGGATCTCCTGTAGAGGGTTCTAGGTGTGGACAGGAAGGATCTCCTGTAGAGGGTTCTAGGTGTGGACAGGAAGGATCTCCTGTAGAGGGTTCTAGGTGTGGACAGGAAGGATCTCCTGTAGAGGGTTCTAGCTGTGGATGGGAAGGATCTCCTGTAGAGGGTTCTAGCTGTGGATGGGAAGTTTCTCCTCTAGAGGGTTCTAGCTGTGAATGGGAAGGATCTCCTGTAGAAGGTTCTAGCTGTGGACAGGAAGGATCTCCTGTAGAGGGTTCTAGCTGTGGACGGGAAGGATCTCCTGTAGAGGGTTCTAGCTGTAGACAAGAAGGATCTCCTGTAGAGGGTTCTAGGTGTGGACAGGAAGGATCTCCTGTAGAGGGTTCTAGGTGTGGACAGGAAGGATCTCCTGTAGAGGGTTCTAGCTGTGGACGGGAAGGATCTCCTGTAGAGGGTTCTAGCTGTAGACAAGAAGGAGCTCCTGTAGAGGGTTCTAGCCGGGGACAGGAAGGATCTCCTCTAGAGGGTTCTAGCTGTGGACAGGAAGGATCTCCTCTAGAGGGTTCTAGCTGTGGACAGGAAGGATCTCCTGTAGAGGGTTCTAGCTCTGGACAGGAAGGATCTCCTCTAGAGGGTTCTAGCTGTGGACAGGAAGGATCTCCTGTAGAGGGTTCGAGCTGTGGACGGGAAGGATCTCCTATAGAGGGTTCTAGCTGTAGACAAGAAGGATCTCCTGTAGAGGGTTCTAGCTGTAGATGGGAAGGATCTCCTGTAGAGGGTTCTAGCTGTGGATGGGAAGGATCTCCTGTAGAGGGTTCTAGCTGTGGACGGGAAGGATCTCCTCTAGAGGGTTCTAGCTGTGGACAGGAAAGATCTCCTGTATTGGGTTCTAGCTGTGGACGGGAAGGATCTCCTGTAGAGGGTTCTAGCTGTGGACGGGAAGGATCTCCTGTAGAGGGTTCTAGCTGTGGACAGGAAGGATCTCCTGTAGAGGGTTCTAGCTCTGGACAGGAAGGATCTCCTGTAGAGGATTCTAGCTCTGGACAGGAAGGATCTCCTGTAGAGGGTTCTAGCTGTGGACAGGAAAGATCTCCTGTATTGGGTTCTAGCTGTGGACAGGAAGGATCTCCTGTAGAGGGTTCTAGCTGTGGACAGGAAGGATCTCCTGTAGAGGGTTCTAGCTGTGGACGGGAAGGATCTCCTGTAGAGGGTTCTAGCTGTGGACGGGAAGGATCTCCTGTAGAGGGTTCTAGCTGTGGACAGGAAGGATCTCCTGTAGAGGGTTCTAGCTCTGGACAGGAAGGATCTCCTCTAGAGGGTTCTAGCTGTGGACAGGAAGGATCTCCTGTAGAGGGTTCTAGCTGTAGATGGGAAGGAGCTCCTGTAGAGGGTTCTAGCTCTGGACAGGAAGGATCTCCTCTAGAGGGTTCTAGCTGTGGACAGGAAGGATCTCCTGTAGAGGGTTCTAGCTGTGGACAGGAAGGATCTCCTGTAGAGGGTTCTAGCGGTGGATGGGAAGGATCTCCTGTAGAGGGTTCTAGCTGTGGACGGGAAGGATCTCCTGTAGAGGGTTCTAGCTGTGGACAGGAAGGATCTCCTGTAGAGGGTTCTAGCTCTGGACGGGAAGGATCTCCTCTAGAGGGTTCTAGCTGTGGACAGGAAAGATCTCCTGTATTGGGTTCTAGCTGTGGACAGGAAGGATCTCCTGTAGAGGGTTCTAGCTGTGGACGGGAAGGATCTCCTGTAGAGGGTTCTAGCTGTGGACAGGAAGGATCTCCTCTAGAGGGTTCTACTGTGGACAGGAAGGATCTCCTGTAGAGGGTTCTAGCTGTGGACGGGAAGGATCTCCTGTAGAGGGTTCTAGCTGTGGACGGGAAGGATCTCCTGTAGAGGGTTCTAGCTGTGGACGGGAAGGAGCTCCTCTAGAGGGTTCTAGCTGTGGACAGGAAGGAGCTCCTGTAGAGGGTTCTAGCTGTAGACAAGAAGGATCTCCTGTAGAGGGTTCTAGCGCTGGACAGGAAGGATCTCCTCTAGAGGGTTCTAGCTGTGGACAGGAAGGATCTCCTGTAGAGGGTTCTAGCTGTAGATGGGAAGGATCTCCTCTAGAGGGTTCTAGCTGTGGACAGGAAGGATCTCCTGTAGAGGGTTCTAGCTCTGGACAGGAAGGATCTCCTCTAGAGGGTTCTAGCTGTGGACAGGAAGGATCTCCTGTAGAGGGTTCTAGCTGTAGATGGGAAGGATCTCCTGTAGAGGGTTCTAGCTGTGGACGGGAAGGATCTCCTGTAGAGGGTTCTAGCTGTGGACAGGAAGGATCTCCTGTAGAGGGTTCTAGCTCTGGACAGGAAGGATCTCCTCTAGAGGGTTCTAGCTGTGGACAGGAAGGATCTCCTGTAGAGGGTTCTAGCTGTAGATGGGAAGGATCTCCTGTAGAGGGTTCTAGCTGTGGACGGGAAGGATCTCCTGTAGAGGGTTCTAGCTGTGGACAGGAAGGATCTCCTGTAGAGGGTTCTAGCTCTGGACAGGAAGGATCTCCTCTAGAGGGTTCTAGCTGTGGACGGGAAGGATCTCCTGTAGAGGGTTGTAGCTGTGGACGGGAAGGATCTCCTGTAGAGGGTTCTAGCTGTGGACAGGAAGGATCTCCTGTAGAGGGTTCTAGCTCTGGACAGGAAAGACCTCCTCTAGAGGGTTCTAGCTGTGGACAGGAAAGATCTCCTGTAGAGGGTTCTAGCTCTGGACAGGAAGGATCTCCTCTAGAGGGTTCTAGCTGTGGACAGGAAGGATCTCCTGTAGAGGGTTCTAGCTGTAGATGGGAAGGATCTCCTGTAGAGGGTTCTAGCTGTGGACAGGAAGGATCTCCTGTAGAGGGTTCTAGCTCTGGACAGGAAGGATCTCCTCTAGAGGGTTCTAGCTGTGGACAGGAAGGATCTCCTGTAGAGGGTTCTAGCTGTAGATGGGAAGGATCTCCTGTAGAGGGTTCTAGCTGTGGACGGGAAGGATCTCCTGTAGAGGGTTCTAGCTGTGGACGGGAAGGATCTCCTGTAGAGGGTTCTAGCTGTGGACGGGAAGGATCTCCTGTTGTTGAGTTACTGTGTTGTGAAGAGGATGATGAGGGCCTTTCATCATGTTCTTCATCCTCCTTTGGACAATCAACTCAATGTAATAAATTTGACCATTATGTAACATCTCACGGAAGCATTTAAAGGAGGTCATTTTTTCTACAGAAATATCTTCTCTGCTACTATCTCAGGCTAAATGCAGAGCATTCCACAGATAAGACGGGCATGAGGAACCTATTTAAAGCATAGCTGAAGGTTGTTAAGGTCTCAGTCTAGTATGCTAATATGGTTAAATCTGTATTGAGAAGTAAAATGTTTTACACGGAGCCTTAAATATCATTCATAAATGGCCTGTAATCATATATTCTAGTCTTATGGACCACTCAAAGTGTTTTTACACTACTACTTACAAGTTTTTTGCTACTTTTGTTGATCTGAAATGGAACAAAAGGGTAAACAATCGTTTACAGCCTGCCAAGGGTTGTTCTGTCTCTGTATCTAACAGTTCTTATGTTCTAAATGTTGATGTAGGAAGCGTGAGGTTGAAACAGGCAGGATCCACCCTGAACAGGCCACATAACAGAGATGAACAGACTTTCCACTCACTCACACCTAGGGTCAGATTTATAACATACAGTTACCCTAACATGCATGTTTTAGTCTGTAAGAGGAAACTGGAGTTCTCAGAGAAAACCCCATGCAGAAACCAGAGTCAAACCCAGCACCTTCTTGCTGTGAGGCATCAGTGCTAACAACTGTGCTATCATGTCAGCAATATTGAAAGAGAATAGGTCTAACCTTCTTTTAAACAGGAAATGCAGAGTTTTTAGTGTTCTGGACACTCTATAGTCTATAAAAATATGTTTTCAGTGTTTCCTTCAACATAAAAACAACAATTTCTAAACCAAAAGGGTTGAGTTGCCTCTGTAATATCTTAATGATCATTTTCTTAACGTGTAAGATCCAAGTTTTAGTCTGTGTCCACATCATTTAAGTTAAAACACATATTATCCCTTTAAGACACCCAGTATCATCTTCTGCCACAGCTGCACAGGAAGTGGCAGGCTAATGATAGAAAAACAATGTCAGCATCTTGACACGTCTCAGGCAGAATGACGGGCTTCAGGAGCATCAAGGTTTGACTGTGAAGTGGAGAATAAATGTGTAGGAGGACGGAGAGGATGCGTTCTTCTTTTCTCCATATATTTTTGAAACAATATGTAGCCATGTTTGGAAGGAGAGTGAGATGAGTTGAAAAGGAAAGTAGGTAAGAAAAAAGCTGCACAAATACTTTTGTCACTTAGAATTCTACACAGAGAAAACTGATTTTCTAATGTAAAAGTTTTATGACAAAAAGATGCACTTTGTTATGATTTATGGACATGTTTACTTTAATAAACTCTGAATACAATACAGGGTTAGAGTTTGTCTGCACTGCCATGCTTACCTTATCTGACATTTCCAAAATGTGAACATTATTCATGAATTGCTACCCACACACCTGCAGGGTTTCATGTTTAAATCCAGGCTGAATTCCACTTCTGTTTCCTTTAATCAAGAATGTCACAATCAATATCCAGAGCCTTGCACATGATGATGACCCCTCTATGCTCCTCAAGGCCAGTGCAACCCATGCAGCATACCATTGCTGTACTGCAGCAAACCTGGAACATTTCCTGCAGAGTGAAAGCTGTTTTTCCCCACTAACTTCTCAGAGACTTTGTCATGATTTACACAGCAACAGCAAGTCCCTACAACAATCCCACCAGATGACTGAACTGACACAAGTTTCTCAACTCACATCAAGATGCAGCAACATGCGAGAAGATCATGCCACTCTGGTGTGACGCTACCATGTGAAGAGGTTGTAGCTCAGGCATGAGTCTAACACGGTCAGATTCATTTGAAATTCTGAACAACCACCTGACCCATGGGCAAAGACCCTACATCATGGACACCAACATGGCATCACTGCAACGATAAACCATCAACATTACTGCAGAAGTTTTGGGTACACTCATGTTCTATTACATGGGATAAAACCCCACTGAATTCATGATAACCACCTACATACTGTAACTGGAGTGTTCAGCAGATCTACAAGAAACAAAAATACTCTGTGGATATTCAGAAAAGGACTGGAAAAGTAATTTTATATCATTTGTGAGGAAAAACACACTGTTTCTTCCAAATTAGCATCAGACACATATAAAACTCTTGTTAGAAACAGTTAGTCCACAATAAAAAACCCATAAAAATCACCAGACATTAGGTCAGTGATATGTTTAGCATGTCCAAATTACCCTCTAAAGTGTTTCTATGCAGGAATATTGGATATGAAAACCTCAAAACTTTCCTAACTGAAAAACTCCAGACTCCAAAATGAGACATTTCCCTTGTTTGGTCAAAATAGAGACTTTATTTTGAGTTTAGTAACATTCTTTTTTTGGCATAGTAATAAAAAAGTTAAACTCTTTTCTTCACAATGTTTCCAGGCAACATGTTGTGTATGTTGATGAGATCAGACCGGGTAAGGTTTCACACAAAAACACAGACACACATAGTGAACAGAACTCTAGACCCATTCATGGTCAAGATGAAACATTCTGTATAATGTCATACTAATAAAAGGGGACAGATCACTACAACTGAAGCGCTTCAAGGCAGCAGTAATCACCGCAGCTTCTGAGACACGAAAGTAAAGAATACAATCAACTGCTTCACTGGTTTACTAAAGTAGCAAACCATCTTATAGTCCTTTATGGTAAGATATAAAATTACTCTTAATTCTTATTTTACAAAAAGAAGAAAAATAGCAACAGCATTACCTCATGAGAGCTCAAACATCCACAGTTTAAAAGCACGAAAAATATCCAAATGCATTTTAAGTTTCCCAGTTACATCAACAGTTTGTTAAATAAATAGCAAGAGGAAATCAGCCAAGGAAGAAACAACATCCAGAGTTAATGGATGGTTTCATAGTAAGAACTCTGAGAGCAGGTCAAACAGGCCAAAGAGACTGGAGAAGGATGTTGGTGGAGTCGGGCTCAGTGAAGGGAAACGTGTGAGCACCTGAAACCGGAGCGGTGACGGCAAGCAAAACATCATGAGCTGCTAAATAATGAATAAGCAAAGGGACACAACACACACCACATGGCTAACAGGGAGTGATACACATATAATTGGAGGTAGGCTTACACTGCGGTAAGGTAAAAGTAGGGTTTATAACTATAATCAGTCCCAGCAACTTGACACATGTTGCTAACTACATGGTCTGTCACCACCTTGCTGCATTCACAAGCTTATTTCTCATGGGTTTTGTTCTATTTTGTAAAACATGTTATTGGTTTGTTTCAGTTATAGTATCATATAAAAAAAACAGACATAAAAGAGACAAAACTTCAACAGGTCTATTAATCTGGATGATTGTACTTTAATAATCCTGTGTGGTGTTAGAATAGCTAGATTTATGGGTGTTGTCGCATACGACTAAACGCCGACCACACCCAACTCCAAATCATACTTTCATTGACTGAGATGAATTCCTTGATGTAGAAAAGAAAAGAAAAGAAAAGAAAAGAAAAGAAAAGAAAAGAAAAGAAAAGAAAAGAAAAGAAAAGAAAAGAAAAGAAAACCTTAAAGATCAAACAGATGTCAGAAACAAAAGTCTGCAAACAAATCTGAAAATATATGAAAGGCAGACAGTTGGATTTGTGCAACATCTTGAAAAATGTAGAAAACAAATGAGTTCAGCATCAACACAAAGCAGAGTTTGGGAATGCTACACTCTCAGAAATAGAGGTACGAGACAAGAACATTTTTGTACCTATAGGTAAATTGTTTTAAAATGTTCCCTTAAAAGTACAATATTGGTCTTTAAAAGGCCAGAAATGCCCCTTAGAGTGTTCAAATTGATATAAAGTACAAATTTGTACCATTTCAACTGCACCTACAACCCTGGTCAAGGCTGGTTAATCTCCATTTTATTAAGTTTCTTCCATCATTTTCAATATTATGTTTCAAAATTTTGGTTTTAGACTTCAAAATGTGGCGTAATTTTACTGTTTTTGTGGAACAACTTTATAAGGTACAAAAATGGACCTGGACTACAGGGTACACCCCCAGCGACAAGAAGGGTACAAATTCTTGTCGCTGGGGGTGTACCCTGTAGTCCAGGATTGGAAAAACGTTGCCTGGTCGGATGAGTCTCAATTTCTGCTGCGACATTCGGATGGTAGGGTCAGAATTTGGCGTCAACAACATGAAAGCATGGGTCCATCCTGCCTTGTATCAACGGTTCAGGCTGGTGGTGGTGGTGTAATGGTGTGGGGAATATTTTCTTGGCACTCTTTGGGCCCCTTGGTACCAATTGAGCATCGTTACAACGCCACAGCCTACCTGAGTATTGTTGCTGACCATGTCCATCCCTTTATGACCACAATGTACCCAACTTCTGATGGCTACTTTCAGCAGGATAATGCGCCATGTCATAAAGCTGGAATCATCTCAGACTGGTTTCTTGAACATGACAATGAGTTCACTGTACTCAAATGGCCTCCACAGTCACCAGATCTCAATCCAATAGAGCATCTTTGGGATTTGGTGGAACGGGAGATTCGCATCATGGATGTGCAGCCGACAAATCTGCGCCAACTGTGTGATGCCATCATGTCAATATGGACCAAACTCTCTGAGGAATGCTTCCAGCACCTTGTTGAATCTATGCCACGAAGAATTGAAGCAGTTCTGAAGGCAAAAGGGGGTCCAACCCGTTACTAGCATGGTGTACCTAATAAAGTGGCCGGTGAGTGTATATGAAAGGAACAAAGAAAATATACTGAATGAGTTACTTTGATGGAGCTGCTCCAGCTGAGCATAAGATCTCTATAAAACTGAAGAAACACGAGAGTAAACTTCATAAAACAGCAATTAAACAACTAGAATGAACCAAGTGTTTCCAGAGTCAGTAAAAATCCTCACTTCTTCCACATTAACGCAGCGTAAACAGAAAGTTACACAAAGCTGAAATGAAAATATTCTCCTCTCCTTCTTCGTGTCCTTGCATTTATTTAACAAAATTGATTCATTGATTTAAACACTTTATTACAAATTGATGATGTAATTTGGTAATAAAATCTTTGGCAGAATCCATTCAATGGGTTTTTAATTAAAATTTGGAGTAAATGATACAGTCTTTAGAAATCTGCATCAGTGGGATTTCCTGATGGACTTCAGGCATGTGGCCGAGACCTTTGAAAGCAGATCCTCCCCTGAAGCAGAAGCCCTCAATCTTCACCTGTCAGTCACACATGCAGCAGCCTCTAAGCAGTTCCATCATTTTGATGAAGTGCCATAAAAACTGTACTGGAACCCGTCTCGGCTCGTGTTATATGTACAAGAAACAACTGAAAGTTGTAGAAACAAAGTGCCGTCAGTGTGAACAATGTGTTACCGTCAGTCGCACTGAACTGAAGCTCTGAGCAGAGAGGAAGGAAAGGACAATGTAATAGAAGCAAGTAAAGCCCACAGCTGTTTGACATTAGGAGGTGGGAGTGGATCCAGTGGGCTGGATTGTGAGGGGTGTAGGGTGGGTTCAGCCCAGATCTAAGCACGTGAATCACTTCACTCCAGGGTGGGATCATTTAACACTTTTTCCACTGACTGACTATCAACTTTAAAGCACAAGATTAATGGGATTCACATGGGCTCCATTTGATAAGTAAATATCAGAGGCAAAAATCACATGGTATGAAAGAAGTGTTCCATATGTGTCGACCGAGCAGACGTGGCGCTTAATAAAGACCTTTTCTTTTCTTTTTTTGCTTCTTCTGCACTTTGGATGGAAAAGGAAACAGAGAGATTTTTCTGTATAATTATACTGCAAACAATCAGCCATGTTTCATTTAAGCTCCAGCATACCTAGAAAAGAAATAAACAACTATAAGTATACTGAGGTTTAATACCTACTGCGGTAAAACTGTGGAAGACATCATTGTTTTTGATTTGTACGTATTTTATTTGAGCTAAACCAAACAAGTGTTAAAAATTGCCATATTTAAAGCTATAGTGTGTAACTTCTGTCGCCCCCTAGCGGAATTTTGCGTTATTACAACAAGGAAGCTGGCGCTTCCATATGGCGTACGCCCACCTGTCCCCCAACCGCTATCCCTCTGCCGCTGTGATTCTCGATTCCACAACATTTTTATTCTGTTTGAATAAGAACAGCTGTTGAAAAAAGATGGACTCTTCGGAAGAGGTAATTATTGTAATTTTTATTTATTTTCCGCAGAAACGCAAATAGCTTATTACAAACGGGAGACAAGGTTCCTGCTAATTTGTAACTGACAGGTTAGTGAATGATCTCCTGCTACGAGACTCTCCGCTCGTCCTCCCCCTCCCTTCTTGTTGTGATGTAAAAGACGTAATTTCCTGCGCGCCAGCGCGGGAATGTCGCCGGTCGACACGCAAAGTAAAAATGATATATATTGAAAAATACCGTGAGATGTTTAAGCCGATCGGCTTAATCTGCATTGTGTCATCTCCTCTAATAGTGGCTTGGCTGAAACGAACATTCATGGACATGTAAAAGTTACGCACTATAGCTTTAAGAGGTTTAGTTGGAACTGTGGACCCATGTGACTTCGCACAGGAACAGGAAAGCATATGATGGATGAAACATTTAGTAAACTAAGTTAACATGTTACATGCTACAAATTATAAATGATACTTATTTGAACTGGTGACAGGATTTATTTCTTATAAAACATTAACTTGTTGAAACAGATTATTATTTACAATTGACTGGATTATTGATCTGAACTGGATTTGTTATTTTTGTTCTGTGTCTTGAAATATCTTTTGCTGTGAACCAGTTCTGTATAAATAAAACTAAATTGAATTAAAATTTAAAATATGATAAAAGTGATACGTTATTAAAACAGGTATAAAACAGATATTTACTGGACACAGAGTAACCCTCATTATGAAGAGATTTTAAAGGTGAATAAACATATAACGTGATAATATATCACAACAGCATCAAGCTGTAATTGATGCTGAAGGTCACATGACACATTACTGAGACACTGACATGTTTGTTTACTTGACAGCTGTTGTTGGATTTAGTTTCATGTTTGAGATGATGAATCAGCATCACATGCTTCTACTGTCATGATGTAACATCACTGTAGTTGAAACACACGATTTATGTCCTTGATTTTCCGTCCCAGCTCCAAGAAAACAAAATGTTTCAGGAGGTTATAACTAAATAATAAGTGACAGAAAATAATACAGAAATTGTTGTTACATGGTTTCCCTAAAGTTTGAAACCAAAGTTTAAGAAATAAAAGTCAAGTAATTTGAATAAAATTGTAATTTCTATTTCTGACCTCATGCTTCTGCTTCTTGAGGCAATGCACCATAGAAAAGTTATCATCATGTCATAAGGTGAGGTTGAAGAGGAAAGAATCCGGGATCAGAGGATCATAAAATAAACTACTTTTATTAATGACAAAACAAAAAGCTGAAGTGGCAGCAAAATAAGTGCTTCCAGACCACTGGGGACAACCACACTGAGGATGAAGCCAGTAGGAGCTCACTGAAGCAGGAACAAACCTTTATACAGAGGGTGGGTGATTGCTAAGTGGGAACAGCTTGAGAAGAGAAGCAGTAAACTGATCAGGTGTAACACTGAGTTCATCTGAGAACAAGAGTGAACAGAGGAAAGAATGAAGGTTGACATATGAACTGAAACCAACTCCACAACATGAAGGAAAATAACAGAGGATCTAACAGCAGACACAACTTGGGAACACACAGAAACACACCTGGTCAAACTACTATGACAAACCCTGACTAAAAGAATAAACCTAACAAGAAATGGGAGGAACAAGAAACAGAAGTTTTTTTAAATAAAATCCCAGGAAATCTTGAACAAGTCAAAATAAAACACCAACCAACTCAAACTACAACCCGACATATTGATCTTCCTGCTCATCATCCTGGACCATGTTCAGTCCTCAGGAGTTAGGAGCATGGATTTGTGTGGCTGCAGGTGAGAGACCTGCCGTTACCCAGTTTGAGCGATATTTTCCCTCAGAGACTGAAGACAGTCTGTTCCACACTGTTTTCCTGCTACCAAGAAATTATCAGTTTTTAAAATCTGAGTTTAGAGCAGCAAAAATTTAAACCGTTGAAAATTGTTGGAAAGACATTTCTTCATCTCTTCATCTCTCTCATATTCCTTTGAACCCTCTGGATTAATACATGTGGTGTTACAGATAAGGCCTCATACTGCACTTCCACAAAAAAGGAGACTGAACACTGACAAGAATATTGTGTGATATTCCTTATTTTAATGCTTAATTTCTAAATCCTAAAGAGTTTTAAGCTGAAATTTAACAGACAGAATGTAGACAGTCTGGTATTGTTGTTTCTTCATGTATTTTAAATAGCAAATAAAATGTGAAAATTAATATATTTAAATATCATTATAAAATCTTTAAATTGTATCATTTGTAATGTCACTTGATTTGAATGAAATGAAATGAAATGAAATGAATGAATGAATGAATGAATGAATGAATGAATGAATGAATGAATGAATGAATGAATGAATGAATGAATGAATGAATGAAAAATACTTTATTTATCCCAGAAGGGAAATTCAACGTTGTAGTAGTTTTTTCTTTTGTTTGTTTGTTTTTTTGTCCAACAATAAAAAGAATAATGAAGACAATAATATAATAATAACGATCAAGGTCTGTTCTTGTTGTGGAGGCTAATGGCTGCAGGCAGGAATGATCTTTTGTATTTTTGATTTGCACAACTAACAAACTGGCCATGTGTATTACACAGGATTCTAAGTATATCTATTTATAAATATTTTAAATATTAACTGTTTACTCCACTTATTATGTAGATTTGAAGGAAGTAAAAATATTTCAAACAACAAATTAAGATTCATTTGGAGGATTTAAATGGGATAAACCATTTTTAAGACTGATCAGAAGGCTGAAGCTCAGCAAGCCATGACTTTCCTCCAATTAGTTGATGTAGTTAGGAAGAAAAGGAAAAAGATGAGAACTAAAGGAAAGCTTGAAGCAGACTCTCTAATTCAACCAGTCTGATATGGATTTATCTTCCAGACTCTGGCCCCTGAGTGGCTGCCATACTGGGCCCACCTACACAGAAATTTATACCTGCACTCTCTTAATTGAATCCCCACTCTGAGGAGTCTTCACTGAGTTACAGATAGTGTCACAGTTTCATGTCAACAGTCACAATTATCCACAATGAAGCACCATCAAGCACATTTGATGCAGCGCTGATGACAGCAGAAGTTCTGCTTTGTGCTGTGATTCAACATCCTGTTCATTCCCACCTGAGTCAAGGAGTTTTGTAGAGTTGGATGATTGCAGCTTGTTTCATTCCAGTTGCCTCTCAGAGGGAAAACAGCAGCTTTGTTTAAAGTCTGAGACCAACTACTGGCTGCATCCCCATTAAAGATGCTGTTAGTCACCCATCAGAGTCAGAGGTCAGGAGATGTGAGCATGGTTTAACACATTTCTGAAACTTCTGCTTCTTCTACTGCCTGCTATGTTCCCTTTAATAAACTGAGGAAACACCAGGTCCTGCTACTCTTTGTAGTTTTATCCACTTAGTACACTGATAAAAAAGGTCTTCCTGACCTTTTAACTTCTTAATGTGGTGCTAACTGTTCTCCATTGTTCTCCATGATCTTATTTTTATTCCATTCACATGTCCTTCCATGCAACAGAGTTACAGAAAAGAAAAAAATACGAAACATCTGAACCTTAAACACAGCTGTCCACAGTTGCTCCTTGAATTCAACAAACTGCAAAGCTGCAACATGTAGTGATGGAGATAATGATAACTTCTATAAAATGTGTTACACTTTTAGCGGAATGATACAAAGAAATATGTTTGTTTTCCTGAAAAACAACAGTGGTTTCTGAATTGACTTCTATTAGAGGGTCTCAGGACTGAAACAGCTAAACTGGTACTTTGAGAGCAACAAGTTTCTGGGAAACAGCACAAGGTCTCTCTCTCTCTCTCTCTCTCTCTCTCTTCTGGTGGGGGATAAATTAGTCTAATAAACCCACACACATTTTGTTAGGAAGGAAAAAATAGCAATAACTCATAAAGTACAAAGTTTTTTTTTTTTTAATAAATGACCTGATGCTGTAACTTTAAGGTAAATCCGGAATCTGAGTCAGGAACTTTAATGAGGGCCCAAATTTACAACTTTCTAAATCCAGACATGTCTGGAGTCAAAGTCTTCTTCTTTCCAGCTTTAACTGTGGTCACAAAGTTCAGCTCCACCCCTCAAGTGACAGTTATTGATCATCACTGGCTACAATCTTCTAATGTCACAGTACAATGAGCATGTGGGTGAGACTGGAGAAGCAAGAGTTTTACAGTGGAAACCCTGGTGTTCCCCACCCCATGGAGACAAAACCTAATTACACAGCATGGCAGTTCAGCCAGGGCCACACCTGCATGTGTGGTTCATGTTATCCATGACACGCCCTCTTTAGCGGTTCATCAGGCAGAGCAGATGAGAATAAATGTAGAAAGTCTTTGAATTTGTCTCCAGTCAACAACTTATTATAAAGTACTGAAGTGGTGTTTATTGGAAGCAGTTGTTCAACCCTACTGATGCTAAATAAGCTGTTAAACTAGTGAGAGGCCTGTCATGATGAATGAAGACCTCCATTTATATAAAGGCACCTATTATTCTTCACCCCTACACTGGATTCTATAGATAGCTTTATTGTTACTCCCAACAGGAAGTTGTTTTCACCAGGGTCTTTCTGTTAGCAAGATAACTCATAAAGTTCTGGCTGGATTTTAAATGTATTTTCATTAAAGGCCAGAAATAACCCAAAGAAGTGAGTAGATTTTGGGGGTTATTAGAAGGTGAAGGTGGTGAAAGAAGAAAATAAGGATCCTTCAGATTTTTATTACTACAGAAACAAATGAAACAAACACCAATAGATAGTTGAGACTCTGGAATCAGATGTGTGGAACAGATCTGATGTTTCTTCAAAAGTTCTGGAGCTCGATCTAGAAGAAAACCACCAATAACTACTAAACTAATAATCAGATCAATATCAGTCCAACTGATAGGGGTGTTTCATGATCAATGAATCTGATCATGTCCATACAACAAAGGTGAGACTCTTATTTTTTTAATGTAAATGACAATAAGGTGGACGTGAGGTGCTTAATGGAGGTCTGAACTCTACGAGGGATTTTCTAGTTTATTTTTCACCTTTGGACTCATTATAAATAGATTTATTTATCATTCATTCATCAAATTGATTGTAGCCCAACCAGAAAGATGGACCCACACAAATCATACATCAGATCGTCCGGTTTGATCACAGGAAGTGCTCAATGACTTTTATTGGTGATCCATGTTACCATGGTAACACAGCTTGCCAAAAACCACTCCTGAAATGTTTCTCTGCCCAAACAACCAGATGTTATGACACGCATAACAAATCAAACTGACCAATTTGGTCACCAGATCATTTTTACGTAGGATTTCGAGTAACCATGGAAACGTAATTCACAAAAAAAAGTTGCTCCTCATTGAAACCCTGTAGTAACAGTCACCATCAAAATTGACACTTTGTGACAGGTTACTATGCCAACATAGTTTGATTGATGTATGTCATTACAACATTTATCTGATCACAAAATGTATTAAAGCAAATTTTAAATATCTGTGGCTGTATTACCATGGCAACGCCAGTCACAATCAAACGGACATGTTGCCTACAGGGCCTGTGTCCACATGTGATGCATCAAATTGATCAGTTTGATCAACAGAAGTGTACTGCCATGAAATGTTGGTGTTACCATGGTAACAGGATCTATTAAAAATCACGCCCCACATTGAAACCCCTTAAAGGAAAGGAGTGCTCACATCAGCATAAAATTGGACTCTTAATGAGAAGTTACTGTGTGAACACACTTTGACCCACAGATCTCATTCAAACTTTAATCTGATCAATAGAAATTAGTCTGTAAAATATTGAAGCTTTAAACAGTTGAAATTTGTGGTTGTTTGCCATAGAAGTTATCCACTGTGTGAGCTGTCTGTTGTGCTTCCAGTTCAGTGTTTAACACACTGAGTATTCATTCTGCTGGAATAACCATGTTAATTTGATGTTGGTGTAAATCAGGGGTGCCCAAAGTCAGGCCTCGAGGGCCACTATCCTGCATGTTTTAGATGTTCCCCTGCTTCAACACACCTGATTCCAATCTGCAACATCTCAACAAGTCCAGCAGAAGCCTGTTAATGACCCATTCATCTGCATCAGGTGTGTTGAAGCAGAGGAACATCTAAAACATGCAGGATATCGGCCCTTGAGGCCTGGAGTTGGACACCCCTGGTGTAAAGGTTTATAAAATGTTTGCATGAACTGCCATTTGGGATTATTATTTGGGCTTTTTAAAATGGGGTAATCTAGTCCTACTTGAACTAATCTGTGTTTATCTAAACTGATGCTCTTTAAAACACCATCTGTCCAGGAGAGACAATAATCATTCAGAAACTTTTCCTTAAAATTCCACTTTAAAGATTTGGACAAAACCATCAATAGAGATAAAAACTGAGGGTATTTTAACGTTCTAGTTTTTGTGGCATGTATAAACCAAAGTGCAGGTAAGAACAATATATTTACTATATAAAAGCAAACAGTGAAACAGTGTAAAATATATTTAAAATAAAATAGTATTCCTGAAATCCCAAAGAGAAATTGAATGTTAGAGTTTTCAGTTATGAGTGTTCAAGACGTTTAACATCAAACTGTTTTGTTGACCTCACTGTGACAAAAGGAAACATGGAGGAGACAACCAAAGAGCTAATATGAATTTCACAGTTTGTGATTATTGTATTTTTTCCCTTCTCAATACACTCTCAGAAATAGAGGTATGAGACAAGGACATTTTTGTACCTATAGGTAAATTTTTTTTAAATGGTCCCTCAAAAGTACAATATTGGTCTTTAAAAGGCCAGAAATGCCCCTTAGAGGATTCAAATTGATATAAAGTACAAATTTGTACCATTTCAACTGCACCTGCAACCCTGGTCAAGGCTGGTTAGTCTCCATTTTATTAAGTTTCATCCATCATTTTCAATATTATTTTTCAGAATGTTGGTTTTAGATTTCAAAACGTGGTATACACCCCCAGCGACAAGAATCTGTACCCTTCTTGTCGTTGGGGGTGTACCCTGTAGTCCAGGTCCATTGTTGTACCTTATGAAGTTGTTCCACTAAAACAGTAAAATTATGCCACATTTTAAAGTCTTAAACCAACATTCTGAAACATGATATTACAATATTGAAAATGATGGAAGAAACTTAATAAAATGGAGATTAACCAGCCTTGACCAGGGTTGCAGGTGCAGTTGAAATGGTACAAATTTGTACTTTATATCAATTTGAACCCTCTAAGGGACATTTCTGACCTTTTAAAGACCAATATTGTACTTTTAAGGGAACATTTTAAAACAATTTACCTATTGGTACAAAAATGTTATTTTCTCGTACCTCTATTTCTGAGAGTGTAGTGTGACATCATTATCCTGAATAGTGGCCTATCCTTCATAAGAGTTAGGGTAAAATGTGGTTCTGTCCATCACAGGGACACACAGAGGTGGACATGTAGTACACTCATGTTACCAAGGATCTATATAAAATGAACCTCATGTGAGTTTCTTCACTGTGTGAAAAATTAGACAAAATCTTTGCAGAGAGAAGTAAAGATGGTCGACATCTTTCAGTCCTCACTGAAAGGCTGAAGCTGAGATCTGACTGCTAACTACCAGGTAACTACTGTTCCTCTGACTGCAGCATCCACACAACAAAAACAAATAAACAAACACTTGAAAAGATTCACATAGTATTACATATTTTTAGATGTATTTATATATTTAAAAGTATGACCACTCAGTCTCATGTATCGTTGTTTGTCACATAATTACATGGTGACAGAATGACTTATATCACCACAAAGATGCCTGTTATCTTTGTACACAATGCTGTTGACTGTACTTTTGCCATTCATTCATTTGCACACAGTTCTGGCTTGGTTCAGTTTATTTATGTATAACCTCAGTTCACAACATGAGTCATCTCAGTGCGTGAAACAAAAAAGTAAACCCGTCTTTTGGCAGATTTGTGCAACACTGATGGAATATTGGACAGAAGTTACTGGAAAGACAAAAGAAGAGAAACAGAAATGGAATAATGTGATAAAATAAAAAGGAATTATGAGATTAAAATACCATACACATTTAAAATACAAAAAATGTTGTTTTGCCATATTTACTGCCATGTGGGCACAAACTGTCGGTTAATGACCAGGTTGTAAAGATACTTCCAGCCTCAGGGATCTTTCCTGTTTTGCACCAGCTTCAATCACTCCCACCTAAACCAGATAAACCTACACTCCATTTACCAAACTAACCCGGCCTCCATGATGATCAGCTTCATTAAGACTCAGAATAAAACGATCAAACACTGTCCCCTTTCAAACAGAGTGTGTTACAAGGTGTTACATCAGTCAGTCAGTCAGTCAGACAGTCAGTCAGTCAGTCAGTCAGTCAGTCAGTCAGTCAGTCAGTCAGTCAGACAGTCAGACAGTCAGTCAGTCAGTCAGTCAGTCAGACAGACAGACAGTCAGTCAGTCAGACAGACAGACAGACAGACAGACAGACAGACAGACAGTCAGTCAGTCAGTCAGTCAGTCAGTCAGTCAGTCAGTCAGTCAGTCAGTCAGTCAGACAGACAGTCAGACAGACAGACAGACAGACAGTCAGTCAGTCAGACAGTCAGTCAGTCAGTCAGTCAGTCAGTCAGTCAGTCAGACAGACAGACAGACAGTCAGTCAGTCAGTCAGTCAGTCAGTCAGTCAGTCAGACAGACAGACAGACAGACAGACAGTCAGTCAGTCAGTCAGTCAGTCAGTCAGTCAGTCAGACAGTCAGTCAGTCAGACAGACAGACAGACAGACAGACAGTCAGTCAGTCAGTCAGTCAGTCAGTCAGTCAGTCAGACAGTCAGTCAGTCAGTCAGTCAGTCAGTCAGTCAGTCAGTCAGTCAGTCAGTCAGACAGACAGACAGACAG
>SSNP01000042.1:2317824-2370749 GCA_006937955.1 Pachypanchax playfairii | reverse complement strand
GGCGGCGGCGGGGAACGTTACGACAGTGAGCTTTCACAGGGGACCAGTAGGGGGAGAGCGAGAGCAAAACTTACTTAGTTCTGCTTTAAACATTTTAGAAAGTGATCGCTGCAAACTCCGTTTCTGCGCCTCTTGTTTTTAGCCGGAGATAAGTGATCCATTTCTGCCGTCTTCTTTCGGTAAGTTTTTTAAAATTAAGACCTTTGTGGCACACGACTTTCGAGACACGAAAAAAATGTTTGTCTTTCTCCCGATTAGAGCGGTTGCAACAACCGTAGACCGCACAGATTTTGAGCATTTTTAAGCCGAATCAGCAGAGTTCAGCAGGGTTCTGTGCAGCGGCGGTTACTTCCTGACCCCCATCTGCATTTGGTGACGTCAACGCTACGTCATGTGAAACCCAGCAATATCATATGATCCAGAAGATTCTGAGAATCAGAGAAACAAGATAAGAGACAATGTCTAAAGTTAAAACTGGATGTTCATGATTTGTGGGTCCTCATTAAAAATAAGCATGATTGTCTTCTGGATCTTACTGGATTGACTCAAGAACACTTCCAGATATCATTTTCTATCAACACAGTTCACTATAAGATCCACAAACATCAGTTAAGGATGAATCACATAAAGAAGAAGAAACATGTAAACGTCATCTTACACAGCTTACACATCTGGAAAAGGCTCAATCAATAATGAAAAGTTACAGAGAGGTTTTAGAGCAACATCTGCTCCAATCTAGACAACATCTCTTACAGGGAAGGTCTCGCATATAAACCACATACTGTATCCATCACAACATCACGGCTTCACGTGAGAAGAGTCCACATGCTGAACTGACCTACCTGCAGTCCAGATCTATTACCAATAGAAAACATCTGGAACGTCATAAAATGAAAAACAGTAGACATGTTTAGGTTTTTGGGGACTAGCATCACCCAGGACCTGAACTGGACAGCCAACATAGACATGGTCATTAAGAAGGTCCAGCAGAGGTTGAACTTCCTGCTGCAACTTGAGAAGTTGAACCTGCTACAGGAGCTGCTGGTGAACTTCTACAGACCCGTCATCGAGTCCGTCCTCTGCCGGTTTATCACAGTCTGGTTTGGTTTTGCAACCAGAGTCAGGTAAAGGTTAGGCAGCATTCTGGGACCTTCTCACCAGGATCTCACCTCTTCTCTCCCCTCAGGACAGAGCTACAGATCACTGTAGACCAGAACCACCAGACCCAGGACCAGGTTCTTCCTCTAAACCGTCTCTATGTGGAACAAACATGTTTAACACCTTCATGAAGAAATAACTTCTTCTCTAATGAAATAATGAGATTTTATCTGTATAAACAGCTTCAAATACCAATCAGACACGAAGCTGCTGAATGTCTCTGCTGTCTGTCTTCTATGTCTCATAATGTCTCTTTATGTTTACATGTCTGTCTTTAAGGACCAGAACTGATGAGAACCTTATGTATAACATACTGAGCAGAATAAACCTGGTTCTAGTTCTGAATATCCAGTATGTGTCTATATTCAGTTGGGGATATAATATATGTACATTTACACACATTGTGACGTACAGTGAAAAACAAAAGTACAAGTTAACAACTACACAAACAACCCTGGTAGGTTATGGTTTAAGGTGTGATGGTTCATTAACTCATTAAGAACAGAACCACACAGACTGCTGTCTCGGCTCGTCTTCTGGAAGACAACAACACTTCATCATCATCAATTTATTTATAAAGCACATTTAAAAACTGCAGTGACGCAGACCAAAGTGCTGTACACAAATAAAAACAACAAATAGAGATAAAAATAAACATACTATAAAAACAAACATAAAAACAATAAAATAAGGTCAGCAAGGGGTTAGACTGCCCCAACAGAGTTAAAAGCCTGAGAATAAAAGTAAGTCTTTAAATACTAAGAGATGGGGCGAGTCTGACCGTCAGGGGGAGCTGGTTCCATAAACTAGGGGCGCAAACTGAGAACGCCCGCTCACCGCGGGCCTTATAGTGGGCTGGACGAACCTGCAGCAAGTGCTGCTCAGAGGACCTCAGGGAACGCCTCGGGACATAGGGACAGAGAAGCTGCACCAAGTAGGGTGGCCCGAGCGCATGCAAAGATTTAAAAGCAAATAAAAGGATCTTAAATTTAATCCGATAGCGGATTGGCAGCCAGTGCAGATTAGCCAGTACAGGGTGATATGTTGTTTCAAAGTAGTCCCAGTTAAAAATCGTGCAGCAGCATTTTGTACTAACTGGAGACGAACTATTGCGGATGAAGGAGCACCATGTAACAGAGAGTTGGCATAATCAAGGCGTGATGTCACAATGTCACATGGATGACTGAGTGAAGATCTTTTCTCCTCAGAATGGGTTTTAGCTTGGTCAGCCTACGGAGGTGGAAAAAACAGGATCTAACAACCTGATTAATCTGGACATCAAATCTGAGGTCAGAGTCAAAAATGACCCCCAGATTTTTGATGTTCGGTTTCAGTAGAGCCGACAAGCAGGAGGGCAGAGTCGGGACTACAGCAGCAGGAGAACAAGGGAAAAACAGTATAGCTTCCAATTTAGACTCGTTTAAGTGGAGAAAATTATCAGAGAGCCAAGTCTTAATCTCATCCATACAATCAGAAAGGGGTTGCACTGATCTTCTAGCAACACTTTCTGTTGCTAGAAGATCCCATCGAGACTTCACCGGTGTTACATAAGTATCCACCAGCACACTGGTTAACCATCATCAATAAAAAACTCTGAATTATTATCAACTCCATCTTTGTTTTGAGTTCCCGTTGTGAGCCAAGACTCTGATTTAAATCATCTGTTTATCTTTTCTCTACTTTCTAACTTTACATCACCGTTTAGTTTATTAATAAATATTGTTACACAATATTTATTTTGAGTACTACTAGAAATATCTCAAGTTGTACTTGTACCACATTTTGAGAACCATGGATTTAAAAAATAGTCACATGGTTTTACTAATTCCACGATTATTTTAAGACATGGTCTCCTTTTAAATATGAGCTACTAACAGGAGTCTCAACAAACCAATATATTTATAGTCAAGCAGAAATTCTCTCACATCCATTTTAATAACTCTGAAACAACCAACATGAATGATTTTAACATAAAATATGAAGAAGCATTTTAAAGTCTGACTAAAGCTGTTGAACATGCAGGATATTTGTTCTCAGAACGACCACATCTCAGAAGCTACTGGAATAGAAACTAGCTCAGATGCAACATCATGACTTCAGATCTATATTTTTCCTACCATCAAATCAGTTTCTAAAACATTTAAAGGAATGATCCTCCAAAACCATGGGTTTAGAAATGGGTTTGTGGTGTGGGTTTCTTGGAACTGGACTAGTGGCACGTCGTCTCTTTGGAGATGGGGCTAACTTCTTGGTTTTTCTTGTCTGATCTGTTTAATCCCTGAGTAGAAGGGCCCCATTGAAAGCAGCTGTGTAGCATTACGACTGCTTTTCTCATTTGCAAAAAGTGGGATTGTTAGATTGCTGCTGAGAAAGAAGCTTAAAACCAAACCAACCCCACAAATCACCCCCAACCTCCCGTCCCCCTCAATTATCCAGAAAATGGAGATGTGTTTTTTTTTTCTTCAGTGGTGCAGGAAAGATTTCAGCATGGCTCCGACTTTGGCTCTGATTTGCAGCGTAAGGACAAGAAATCTAAAAGTAAGACTGTAAAAACAAATAAGAAGGTTTTTAGGACTTGATTGCTAAAGCACAAATCCAGTTTTCTACTTTTACTCTGGTGACATCATTTCTTATTTCAGTCCTACATGTCGCCTCTTCTGGGAAATAATTAATCATACAGCTGGACCACACACCAATCACTGTAGTGTCAGCTGCACAGCAGCACTTTCCTCATATATTTCTTATATACTGTAACATTTAATTTCAGTGTATTATTGAACAAAAACTAATTTTTACAGTGCAGATAGTTAGTAAGAATACGTGGGATAAATATTCACAATGGTGCACAATTTATTCTTCAGTGCAGCCAAACAGGATGAAACAGGATGTTTTCCACGTTCCTACTTCTTGAATTTTCTCAAATCTCCAAACTTTCACATCGTTATTGTTATTATTAAAACCATAAGACATTTTTTAGCCACCCTTTTTCAATTTTCTTGTTTTTTCTGGAGAGACTGCACCTCCAATAATTTAGACACTGGCAGAGCATAAAATGTGCACTACTGTCTGGAATGCACCACGTGCATGTGTAAAACCCAAAACCCATAACATGGTGTCCTCACCATGATGCAGGTTAAAGGACTTTCCTTTTTTCTTTTTGAAGTTTTGCAAATACCCATATAGCAGTGAATTACTTCTATTTAAATGTTTAACTTCTCTTTGACGAGCTGTATATTAAGATAAACCTGGATTTGGGTTCAGAGCTTATTTGAGAAGACAGGCGATGTTGTGCATCTATTCTGAGCAGGTTTTTGTTTGAACCTTTGTAAAACCGTAACATGTGTCATGTGTTCCATTTGTTTAATCATGACAGAGAGATCTGATGAAGCTGGAGAAATCCTTCATGCTGAGTGTTTTTTAAGGGTTTCCTTCTTGGGAAACCTCAGACTTCTACTCAAACTTAATCAAGGAAATTAGATTGCCATCTATTGGAGTGCTGCTGCAAAAACAAGCAGAGCCCAAAGGTTTCCGTCATCCTTCAGGTAAAACTCACTAATAGCAAAAAATGGACTGAACTATGTCTATTTGACATTTATATTTATAAAACAAAGCATTTCATTCCCAGTGAAATGGAAGTACATAGTTTTGAATGTAAATTCATGTGTTTATCTCTTGTGAAGCTAAAGAAGCACAAGTCTTATCGCTGTTTTAGCTGCTTTTTATTAAACAAGTTCCCATGCATGTTTTTAAAATCATTTATCTAAACATATTCATGCTACTGTGGTGTGAGTGATAATTATTCCATGTGTGTGTGACTGTGGGTTTAATTTCCAGTATTTCTTTATATGTGCAACATATTTTGCTTTGTGTTAATGTGCATCTGTCAGTGTGACATACTGTTTCATTTACAGTCAATGAATAACAAACTGAGTTGATACTTATTTATAATTTATAGACATAGTTTCCCAGTATTAGTAGCACAGTGTCACATGGAATGATCTCTCATCTGTGCAGCGTCTTTCTGCACCTGCTTAAAAACGCTCAAAGAACAAGACAAGTACCCCAAACCCGAGTGTATCTAAAATACATTTTAATCTTGCTGAAATATTTTTCACAATATTGTTTACAGTATTAATCCACTTTCATTCTCGTTATCCTCGTTTAGGTTTTTTTTATCATCTCAAAACAGAGCTCTACAATCATGTTCATGTAAATTGTTCTACATCAAGGCACAAGACAACAGCCGTTGGGACGGGGGGGTCCTTGGGTAGGCGGATGTTTAATGGCGTCCCTCTGGTACAGGAAAGCTGGATGTCTTCGAGAAGAAGGTGTACGAGAGAAATTGTTGAAGCTTTAATTGCAGTCGTGGAGCCGGGCAGGAGTGGGGGGATGGGGGGGGGGGGTTGAAATGTGCTCTAATGAGGTGAAAGACTGAAATTAAGAAGTGACACCCACTGCTCTTTTTATTTTATTTTACAATGAAGTTTATGTATAAAAAGGAGTCACTACAGGGAAGTTCATTTCATTTGTTCATGGATTTAACGTAAAGTGCTTTTTTTTTTTCTTTTTTCCTCTTATTTGCCAAAAGCAAAAAAGTTTGACTAACAGGATGAAAAATGGGGACGAGACGTCCTCTCTTTTCTGTCACAATGTGATAGACTGAATAAAGGGCCTGCTCAGTATTTTCTGCTTAATTTTGTTTCTATTGAATTTTGTTCAAAGTTTTGTTTCTTTTGTTTTTATCTGCAGATTTTATTTCAGGTTTCAACCTGTGAAAGACAGAAAAAAAGAAAGAATATAAATAAAGGTCGTGGTATTCAGAAGAAAATACACTTTGTTGCTCATCATTTAAAAACACAACTTTAATATTAGTGTTTTTTACTCACCGTTTCCCTGAAAGTTTCCAAGCACTCACATCTGGACGCTTCTCCTCCGTCTGCCGAAGGCCTTGGCGCCGACGTTGGTGGGGACGAAGTTGCTGCTTCCCATCCCTCCTGATCGGCTGAGAAAGTCTGCCAGGCGGTGAGTCACACAGGTTGCTGTGTTGCAGGCTCGCTTCTGTGCTGTAACGCTGCTTCAGGACAGCAAACATCGGTTATCACCCAGATCTTATACACAATTAGTTATGATGTACACACACACAGGACAGACAGTATGTCAAACTTTAATGAAATCCCACAATAAACCATGTACAACATGTATTTTCTTACCTTTAGGTTTGATGTGAGCTTCTTATTTCCCTTTAAGGACTCTCAAACTCTAAATATGCTCTTACTCTAAAATACATTTACTGTCTTTAAATGTTTTTAAGAATAAAAAATAGAACTAAGTCTTTCTGGTAGAAAAATACATTTATTGAACAACAAACATGGTGTCGCACGAGTGGATTATTTATTAACAATTAGATTAGGTGATCATAGTCAGATTTTAACTAATGGTAGAATGTCATCAGATAACTCCACATACAGCACACAGAGACAGATGTCTGAGTTAAATTATGTCTGATTGTCTAAGAGGAAAGAAAAAAATATTCTCTGCCAATAAAAAGAGAAAACAGACTGGAAAGAAGTCAAAGAAATAAAAGTAATATCTTCTCATGTCAGTCAAGCGGGTAAAGCATGCACTTGTCAATATGAAACATTTTGGTAGGAAAGCGGGATGAGGAGAAGAAGATGATGGGAGAAGATAAGAGGAAGGAAAAAAAGAGAGGGAGGGGGGGATCAGGGAGCTAAGGAAGAAGGATGGGTGAGGAGGAGGGAGTGGGGGTTAGATGCTGTCAAACATCTCGCCGTAGCTTGCATAGCTGTCGCTCTCTGGAGCGCTGCGCTTCTTGCCGGGCGTTCCTGCTCCCACATTCGTGCGAGGGAATGTCTGCAACTTGTGCAGCTCCTGAGACAGTTTGCCCAACACACAAGTGCTGAGGTTGGAACAGCGCTTGGTTAGGGGCCTGTCCATGCTGTTGGGGAGGGGACACACAAAAAAAAAACATGCAGAGAACAGGCTCATAGATGTAGGAAAACATGCAGGTTGAACATTCTTTCTATTTTTCAGTTCATTTTCTTCTTCACACTGATCTCACATGCATTTCTATCTCATGCCATCGTCGCCATTTAAAAGAGAAAATAGAAACATCCCGACCCCCCTGAAAGGATCATGCTACCAGCTTCACCCTCTGTAAAGATTCAAGGAACCTGTCCTTCATCCCATCATGCGCAAAAACCCCGCCCCCATCTCAGAGAGTCCTGCATCTTTTGACACAAACGCTTTCCACAGTCATGCAGCTTCCTGTAACTCACATCATGCACACTTTTTCAGTCAGATTACAGCAGGCAGTATTAGTCTCTCCACAAAAACTCATCCATGCGGGAGGGTCATGACAGAGAATACAGATTTGTTCTTGTTTTAGCTTCATTTTTGGGGTATTTCTGAAGAAACTGTCTCCTTTTAAAACCTTTTAGAAGTACAGCACATACCTTTCTAAGGTACTGAAGTATCACTGAAGTCAAGATGAATCCACAGTTGTGTTAAAAGTGAAACCAGAATATGATAAGGCCCTTAAAATGTAGACGGATTTGGGATGGAAGCCCAAAAAGGATCAATTTTACCTTTTTATTTAAGCCTAAAATTTTCAGTCAAACTTTTTTGTTTGTACTTTTTTAGTAAAAATAAAAAGTGATTAAATCATAAGGAGTCGTATGTACCTGTTTCCTTCAGTCGCCTGCTGCTCCAGCTCTTCTGCCGTCATCTGGACAAACTCCTTGACGATGGCGTTTAGTAACCTTCGTGCCTCGTAGTCCGTGAGCGTGACTCGGTCTGACATGGACTCTAGACCTGGTCTGTGTAGGGGGGTGAAAGGGAGGAAGGTCAAGGACCACAAGGATTTAGGGGAGCAAAAATGATTGAAGTCAGCATTAATGGAGCTCCTGTGGTATAGAGTTATCACCTGCAGTTAAAAAAAGAAGGTTGACGGGATGTGTGGGGGTGTTGGGATGGGTTTAGGATGCTGATGGAGCAGGGGGATGGACAGGAGTGGTCGGGGGGGGAGAAGGGGCTGAGACGTCACCACCTCTGAGAGGGATGACGTCTGAACCAGAGGGCCAGCAGCCAACATGGGGGGAAACAATTTGTGGAAAGTGCCCCATTTGAAAAAAGAGGCTGGTGTCCAAGCAGCTTTAGATTTATTACAAAATCAATATCTTCATGCCGTCCTGGGGAGGGGTTGGAAAAGCGCTTCATATAGATATATCGGTCTCATTTATCTCCCTCTGAAATACAATTTTTGTACGTGTCCTTTACTTTTCTTTTAATAGATCAACTGTGAACAAATGTGTTCAGTTTTATGAAAATCTTAACAAAACTTCAACAGCTCAGAGTGTTTAAACTATATGATTTATCATAAGAAGACAGTCATATATTTACTAGTGAGTTTTCTCTTCATATAGATCTTTTACATCTTTTAATTTTTCCATCGTAAAAATGATGCTGAAAGCTTCACATGTTCTATCTTTCAACAACAGAGTACATCTTCTCTCACACCAGTGCACCAGTTGTATTCTTAGTGTTTTTGTTTAACTTATAAAAGCTGAGAGAATCAAGAGTGTCTCACCTGGCAGGGGCGGCTTGTGAGCAGTACATCTGGCAAATGACCAGGGCGTAGGCTACGAGGAAAGCAGAGATCTTCAACATAACCATGGTCCCCTAAACAAGGAGAAAGACACCCCCATCAGCTGATTGTCCACAAAAATCACAGCCATTCACAAAGAAATCTACTTCCAAACACTTCCAAAAAATGTACTTGCTGGTCACGGATCCTCGTGCTGTAGGGAAGAAGTTGCTACATGAAAAGTGAGCTTAGTTCTGCCCTACACCTCTGACACCTGCTGAACATCCTCACACACATGACATCTCCTCTTCTTCTTCATCAAAACGCACTGTTCCATCGTATCCAACAGAGAGCACAGGACATGTAGTTCTCTCATGTCATACGCAGCAGGTCTGGGATTGTGACATGCCTGCAGGTAGCAGTGTGTGTGTGTGTGTGTGTGTTTGGGAGAGAAAAGACAGTCAAGGGTCCTAGACTGTGCATTATAGGTAGAGCTAGGTTGTGCTGGAAGAGGAGGGGTGGAAAGCAAGATGGGGGGGTACTCCAAGCTTGCCAACTCCCCAAGGGACCAGAGCATTAGAGTAATGAGCTGCCAGCACTCTTTTACACACACAGACACACTCAAATCTGGTTGTGTCTACCCATCTCCCTTTTTATCATCATGTTCTTTACTTCAGTTCATTTGCTTTATCAAGAGCTTCTCTTCTCTTCTTCTTCTGTCTTATTATTCAGTTTTGTTTGATCTTTGGTGATCGAGTAGAAGGACAAGCCTTCACACCATGGAGGGTTCCGATACTTGTGACCCTGGCTTTTACATTTTATCTGCATCTCCAACACTCTTTAATCAACAGTCTAACACAACATTTAATAATGTTTCCTGATCTGCACACAGAACAGATAATTAAAATGTAATTCCAATCAGTTGCATAGAATAACAGCAAAAGTTAACACTTACCTTCAGTAAGATTCACTCGGCAAATAAAAAATAAATAAATATATATATATATATCTACGAATTTCTGTGCAAAACACAATAAGTTGTCTTTCTCTCAACTTGCAGAACAACTCTTGAATCTGTTGCATGCAGCGCTAACCACCAGTCTATATATCCCACCACTTGGATTTGTGCATTGACTGTGTAGGTGTTTAATTATCCACTGGCAGCCAATCAGGATGTGATGTTGCTACGGTAAGCCAATAGGAAGCCTCCCCTCAGTCTTGGCTCACTAATAGGGGATATGGCTTTTCTGCTGACGTCATTCCTCAGTCACTTAGTGCTCCATTCACAAAATCCACCAGTCACTTGGACCATTTGCTTTTCCCAATTTGCATTGATGTCATTAATTAAATAGGAGGCAAAGTATACTGGTATCCAGAAAGAAGTGCCACCAGCAAAAAATATTATTGAAAGATTCCAAAAATTATACATTTTAAGCTATTTCTCAGCTGCAGAATCAATAAGGACACCCCCCCCCCCAACCCAAGACGAACACCACCACCCTCCCAAATAAGCACTTGCAGGCGGGGCCATCTGCTGGGGAGGGATGTATACTACATAGTGACGCACTCCTGGACCTTTCATTCATAACGCTGGTTGGATAACACTTGCTTTAGCATTGCACTCACAGAGGTTTAACTTGATCCAAAATACCTACAATCAGCTCAGATATTCAGCTTATTGTTAGTTTGATTTAAGGCAGAAGGATCCGCTTCACTAGATATTAAAAACTTATTTCTTTTAAACTCTTGTCAGTCAGTCAAATATTACATATTGTTGTTAGTAATTCCATTAATATTC
The DNA here is from genome assembly GCA_006937955.1 of Pachypanchax playfairii. Lineage (NCBI taxonomy): Eukaryota > Metazoa > Chordata > Actinopteri > Cyprinodontiformes > Aplocheilidae > Pachypanchax > Pachypanchax playfairii. The sequence goes on along the minus strand of SSNP01000042.1, from coordinate 2,360,190 downwards.
TTTCACCGTAGATGCAAGCAAATACAACAACCTGCCTTCTCTCCAGGGTGAAACCTTGAACCATATTAAGATAATAAAGTGATACCAGTCTGTCCGGTAATGATCAGCACTGGTTGGGCCTCTTCCCACACAGTGAGCAAACAGCCAATCGATGACAGTCTGCGACAAGAGCAGTTTCTCAAAAGCAATTACACAAGTGTTTGTTGTGTGCAGTTGTCTCTATGCTCATTAAGGTACAGAGTTGTGTCTGTGTAAAACATTACACCCAAACTGTTCTGCAAAAGCAAGCATGTGCATGAAATATCTACTGCATTGTGTACTCATTGTTTCTAGACTGTGGATAAATTGAATGGGTGTTCAGTAGGTGTGTGTGCATAAGGCTATATGTCAGAGTAAATGAAAGGGGAGGGGATGTTTCTCCATGTCTGCATCATAGAGGAACCCCATTAGATAGGATGAGCCTTTTAGTGCTATTGAGCCACATGGTTTAGCCTTGTCGGCCGCTAAATCACAGCTGAATAGACAGCTGCTGGGCCTCCAGCCACATCTTTGCACTTGTTTTGCGATCTACACATCTGTAAAACTGGACATTTTACAGCGGGCTTATCTACCAAGAATACAAACTTTGAGTTCAGACTTACTTTTTAATTCTTCTTTTATAAAAGTAGAGTGGATTGTAACTAAACAACTTGATGGAGCATTACTGATTGAAAATTGAACTAATCGGCTGGGAAATTCCTCGAGATTGTTCAATTCCTAATAAAGATAGATACCACTTTATTACTGCAAACGATGCTCAAGAATATGCAAGCCCAAAGTTTGGTAAGAATTTAGCCTGATCCTTGTTGTGCATAACGATAGAGCAGGAGTCTACTTGCATTGTTAAAAGCAAAGACAGGGTATTGCCCTGTTGTAGTTTTGAAACCAGGGTCTATGTAGTCAACATGTGGGGCTGAAAGTTCCATCTACTGACTCACACACACTCATGGTCTTTTTAAGCATCAAGAAAACACTTAGTGATAGCAGATTTTCAACAAGCAGCTCATATCTTCCAAAATGCACCAGTTTCTGGATCCAGATGTTGATCCTGATCATTCCAAAAATGTAATCGATTGGTTTTAAGTTTTAAGGTTGCTGTAATTAAACCTTTACTTAAGAAACCTGCTCTTGATTCAGTATCTCCAGGTAATTATGGACCTATGTCCAATTTTCCCTACATTTCAAAATTCTAAGAAAAGATATTTACAGAGTAATAGAGAGTTTGAGGCATTTCAGTCACGATTTAGATCATCAGAGCTCTGAAACATCACTGGTGAAAGTTTCTAATGATCTTCTCATGTCCTCAGACAGTGGACATGTGTCTTATCCTGTTAGATCTCAGTGCTGCGTTTGATACTATAGATCATAATATTCTAAAACAGAGGCTTGAGCATGGTGTTTAAACTCTGGGAACAGCACAGAACTGGTTTCAATCATATTCATCTGACAGATTTCCGTGTGTTCATGTAAGTAATGAATCTTCTTCATGTACCAGAGTCGGTCATGGAGTTCCTCAAGGTTTATTGTTTGGAACAACTTTATTTACTCAATACTGCTAGAAAAAATATTAGAAATTAGATAAATTTCCATTGTGATGAAGCTATAAATCTACAATTTAATAATTTAATTAATTTATATGTATGTCTGAAGCACATAAAAATTTGGAGGCCAATAATTTTTTTTTCTTTTTAAACTCACACAAGACAGAAGTTGATGATTTTGGACCTGAGCATAATTTTGCACCGTTATTTACCACTTTTGAAAAGAATGTCTTAACTTGGCGCAAAAATGACTGCAGTGATTGTTGCGAGGAAAAGACACAGACAGACATCTGGATCATTCCAGCACACTGTAGCAGTTAGTGCTGGCATCTCGGGCAGTTTAGTGTGTTGTGACAGGTTTTTAATGCAATGTTATGTGGGCAGGCACATTCATTTTCCAAACACTTGTATTAAATACCACTAAGCAAGGCTTTTATTATGATATTGCTGGCTTTCCTAACATCTTTGGCGCAATAGGCTGCACGCATGTGCAACATGTTCCCCCCTCAGAAAGAGAGATTGTGTATATGAACTGCAAACACATAACCTGGCGCTGCCAGATCTATGTGTTGCCCCGACTCGACAAGAGGCACACATACATCTGGAACCGTTCCATCTGAAACCATCTATAAAAGGGAGGGACATCTGATATAATACTTTAAGCTGATTGGAGGAGCCAGCAAGTGTCTGCCTTTGATGATTTCTCTTTAGCCAATCACAGTAAATAAAACTCTTGTAAATCCATTCGACAGTAAAACACACACATCGTTACCACTAAGAAAAGCAAAACACGTCTTTACTATCAAGAAATACACAAAGTTTTTACCTTTGATCATTTTTTAATGAAGAAATCGTCTCTAGTCCTAACCCTAAAACAGATTCAATAACTGTTTTTATGTGTACATCCACCAGCAGCCATGTTTGTTTTACTTTACCTGCCTGGACACTTGCTGCCAATCATACCTGAACACCCGCCCCAAAGCACAATGCTAACACATGATTGGTCTGAAAATTTTAGGACCGAAATAGACGCAGAGTAGTTCAAGACTAACACGCACATTCTTTAAATGTTCAAGTTGTGTGTTATAACAAACGTTGCAAATTATCCAGGTTCAGTACACAATTCTTTTTATTCTGGGGAACATTGTTAGCCTATATTTACGAAGTTGAGGGATGGTGAATATGAAGATGGCTGCCTCTACGTGTGTAACGTTCGTGCTGTAAATATCATATATGGATCTAATAGCAGCACCTGATCCATTAAGGTGATGGCGCAGACCCCCTTTACCCCTTCCACCTGTACTCAACCCGACTACTGGGGGTGATATCAATATAATCTGGCCCACATATGCACTAGAAACATTGTGGAGTGCACCACATCCTAAAAAGCAGGTGTCTGTGTTTGGACTGCAGTGAAGGGCCACCAGCCAAGGTCGCTCTGATCACTGTTGTTGGCTGTGTGTTACACAACATCACGGAGTGAAGCCTGGCGATGTCTTTGCTGCAGCTCAACAATATATTTTTTTGCCTCTTCTGCTGGTATTTGAAGCTCCAATGGCTCGAATTTCCTTTCCCGCCTGAGCCTTTCTTGCTCCCACAAGAGAATAGCGCTGGCAAACTCCTCATTTAAATATTGCTGTTTTCACCTGTTGTCAATTGCGCAAGCAATCTTAGTGGATCACCTGTAAATCACGAACACGTCCTTGACGCAAAGTTTTTGCCACACATGCAATTTTGCACTCTTTACTTAGGAATATTGATAAATCAAGTCCTAAGTTTGTTAGCTTATGTTCTCCTGGTCCATCCCTTTAGTTATGCTGCTATAGTCTCAGACTGCTGTAGGACACACTGTCCACATGTCTTCACTCTGCTGTCTTTACTACCTTTACTCTCTATGTTTGTATTTATCACTATTGCTGCCATTAACTTTAATTCTGTTTCTCTTTCCATAGAAATGATGACTGACCCAAATCCATCAGTGTTTGTCTCTTTCCTGTCCTCTCAGACCCCAGTGGGTCCAGGTAGAACTCATCCTGGTTCTGCTGGAGGTTTCTTCCTGTCTTCTCAGACCCCAGTGGGTCTGGTTGGAGCCTTTCTGTATGGAGTTTGTATATTCACCCTGAGCATGCATTGGTTTCTGCTGGGGACTCCTGTTTCCACCCACAGACCAAAACTATGCATGATAGATTAATTGGCACATAAACTGGCCCTACTGATGTGACTATGTGGGTGAATTGATGTCTGTGTCCATGTGGTGGACTGTGATGGACTGGCAATCTGTCCAGGTTTATTCTCACCCTTGCGATAACACCAACTAACACCCAAGTATAGAGAGAGAAGAATCACTCAGGCAGCTGAATCAACCCTGAGGCAGTCATTTTGGTTACCACAGGTGTGTGTGGATTATGACATGATTATGGTGTACAGTACAGAAACTCAGCTACAGAACAGTAATGTGATGTGAATGTTGGTGAGCAAGTGTGTCAGGAGTGTGGCAGCCATGTCAGGTCTATTACAAATTAAAAATAACTGCTAAGGACAATTTAATTTTCAGATCAATGGGAAAATAAATCTGTTATTTTTGCATTTTTTCATGTTGCATCATTCAAATATAACAGAAAAGCAACATGTGAGACTGTATACAATGTAAATAGCAAGAGAAAAGAAAAATGAAGTTGTTTTATTTTGAACTGAATGCCCATATGATTATCTCTTTGCTGAGGGTTCGAACATGCATCTAGTTTTTAACACTTCATAGAGCAGCAGTGTTGTCGTTTTTATCCTGACACTATATAGGATGTTGAACTTGTACATTTTGTGTGTGTTTTATACAGCTGTTGTATCTGTGTGTATAAATGAGTGTATTTGCTACACATGCCTCAATGCATGAGCTCGCTCCTTCAACGTGGGTGTTTCTTTTGGTTCGTCTGCATCATACTTCACCCTGGGGAGCTGCAAGCACAAGCCACTTTGACTCCTGCAAAGTTTTCACTTGATTCCTGAAAAACTTCTGAGAACTGAGTCAATACAGTAACCTTTAAAGCAGGGCCTCCCCTAGCTGAGATCAACACAACCAACCTAGTGTAAGTCATTACTGTGGACACAACATCCTGCTGTTGCTGTGGTATTATTGGATGTGGACAAATGTGCTATATGTCATGTTCATGGCTCATCATGATTGGTCCAATCAAGGACTTCATGTGGAAATGTAAAAAACATTCACCTGCAGTAATATCTCCAACACGTCTGAGTGCTGATATTGATAATACTGAAAAAGGAATAGCTGAGCCCATTAGAGGGCTGATGGTTTGTAAAGATAATTTAACTTTTGAGCAGATGAACACTGAAAGTTATACCATGTGTTTAGGGAAATGTTTGGTCCTTTGATCTGAGAACAGCTGGTAACTCGTATGGATAATTTAATGATGGATTTACAGCAACACCCGTCAAACAAAATGTGTCAGTGCAATCCAGTTTATTTATATAGCATCGATTCACAAAAAAGTTATCTCAAAATGTATTTAACCACTGGAGGTTATAGTATGGAGGTTTCAAACATCCCTAAAGTTAAAGGAGCAATAAGCGAAAATTCATCATTTCCAGTTTGAAAGAATTCAAAATATGCAATGTGAAGCTCTAGATGTGTAATTCCATCTGGAACATAGCATGAGGTCACACACCATCTCTCTGTGTTGATATCGAGCCTCTTGTTTACAAAGGTGGTCTCCTTCCGCGTGCATGTTCGTGCATGTGAAACTCCGCCTCCTTCATGTACTGAGCGAAGGCCCTCCCTTCGCTCAGTACAGCCGACACACATTGTTGAAGCGAAATGGCGGAAGGCGGAGCAAAGCGTTCACCTGAAGATGACCGGGAACACATTTCATCACCCAAGAAGCCACGGCCAATGACAAACAAACCGGGTAAAGCGAGGGACAAAACCAGGATAAACATTGGTCTTGCTTTTCCAAGATGGAGAGCACTGAGAGAACGAGATAATTTACGATTTGACTCGGAGCTGGATTTTCTTCTCCTGGACAGGTAAGGAACAATCATTATTTTAATCTAGTGTTACTGTAATGACTCGCTCTGGAAAGCCATAAAGTTGTCGACTTTGTCCTTTATACTGCTTGCATTCAGTTCTGCTCTTTTACCTTGTAGCTGTAGTGGCTAAATGTCTGTAGCGGCTAAATGTCCGTAGCGGACATTTAGCCGCTACAGACATTTAGCCACCGTGTCATGAGAGAGGAAAAGTGGCGGCATGTCGTTGTGGCTTTCAGCCAAGCTGAATGGAGACTGTGGTTGTTGAAACTGTCAATCATGACAGACTTTGTTTTGGTCTCAATCCTGTACTCAACAGCACACCTAGCGGTGAAAAATCGCTTGTTGCTCCTTTAACTACATAAATTTGATAATCTTTTTTCATCAATGGAGAGTCATGATTAAATACTGATATCAGTGTCTCTGTGACACAGAAATATTATGAGCAAGAACAAAAGTTAATACTGTATTTAAGACTTTTTGTCTCAGGGTGAATATTAAGCCTCATAACTTTTGCTTTTAAGAAGTAGTTAAGCTAATGTTAAAAAATTAGCAAGCCAAGTCTGAGTTATTCATGGGAAATATTTCTGAATATTTCTTAATACTTTATTTTAGGAGTTAAGTTTAATTGTTAATGAATGTTCCTTGAGGTACAGGAGAACACCAGCCAAATAATATGAAAACATTACGTTGTTCTCTCCATGTTTAAGGTACTCCATGTGAACTCAGCACCTGTGTGGAAGAAAATCAAGTTCAGGTTCAAAGAAAGCTGCATGGCAGGCAAACGCAGGTGACTAGATGTGCAGATCCTCGGTGTTGAGACATGGAACGTCACCTCGCTGTCAGGAAAGGAGCTGTCGAATGTGGTTAAGAGATACCAACTAGATAGAGTTAGACTCACCTCTCTGCACAGATTGGGCTCTGGAACCTGGAGAGGGGTTGGACTCTCTCCTCCTCTGGGGAGGCGCAGGGGGTGAGGCCACTTTAGTTAGATGTGGGGACTTTATTTTGTGATGCACAAGAGACTCATGAGTGAAGTTGTTGCAGATTTGAGGTAAAATCTCAAAACTGAAGAAGTGTCTGACTGAAGACACTCTGTTGCGGATGATGAGGGTTTTCCATCATGTTCTTCATCCTCACTTCATCCTTAATCCTCAGAACCAGACCAGAACCAGCGTTCTTTATCAGTAGCTACGTTTACATGGGCACATTTAATCGGACTAAACGCCCAATCGGAACAGAAATCCGTCATGTAAACATGTCAATCAGAATGTTTTGATCTGATGCAGCCTGATCAGAATGAAAGTTCCTTCCGATCGAGAGGGGTGGTTTTGTCCGATCTTCATTCGGATAGACGTGCATGTACACACCCATTCAGAAAGAAAGGGTGAAAAAAGCCCACTGCGCATGCGTACAACTTCAGCGTGACGTCTTTCCACTTTCGCAGACCCAAGTAGAAAACATGGTGGGAGGTAAACAGAAGTGGTCTGCTGGTGCAGTCATCCTGCTCATCCTGCTCTGATGCTCCGCCCCCAACAGGTGACTGCATATGTGATCACACTCTCCACAACAGACTTATACACGATCTTAAACTCCTTGCTGCAAAGGACCTATTACCAGAGCAGGTTTCTCAGTGCACCTTGAGATGTGGACAGGTGAACCGGGGCTATAGCCTTTGTAACTTCTCATTTTTTAAAATTCAATTTGAAATTCAAATATACTTTATTCAAACCCAAAGAGAAATTACATAGGTTGCCCATCTTTCTCGTTTTAGAGCCAGGTTTATACGTGAATGTTTCTTGTTTTTTTAATTTTCATGTTTTAATCATCCCAATTGTATGTTTTGTGTATGTTATTGCCTCGCTTTATGCAGATGCTGCTCCAGATGTGAATATGCTTTTTTCCAGGTTATGTTTTGGTCTCACATCACAGCAACAGAAACCACATAAATATGATCTCACATTTTAAAGTGAGCCATCCAAATAATAAATGATGTCATGTTCCCGTAATGGAATATCAAGATGAACAACAGCATACTTTATTAATAGCTAACCACAGTGAGCTGTGTTTGTTTAGGGCATGGCTCTTGGCTGACAGGTGTTGTTAGCACGCTTTCCACCTACACAAAACCATTAGACTGGAGTTTGATATCGGAAATTGGATCTCCAGTAGATATTTATTTTTTTGCTTTCAATAAACTTGTAAAAAAAAAGTGATTACAATAAATAAAATGAGCACAATTTAGATTCCTAGACTAAGAAGAACAATTTGTAATCACTGGTTTCAATACTCAAGGTTCCTCACAGATAAATTCAGGCACATGTTTAGGAGAGTTGCTGATGATTTAAATACTTTGAAGGTGGTTTTCATCTGATACAACTTTTAACACCTTGTTAGTCACTGTAGAATAGAACAGAAAAGCAAATGCAACCACTGTCACACAAAGCAACAATAATTACTGGTGATATTTTAACTTTTAGACAATTTATTATATTTTGAACATTGCAAATTATACTGGCTTGTTACATTACTTTTAGAATTAGACTTACTTATATGGTATTTGTGTTTGTCTGAAATATTTATCATATCATGTCAATGATAACTGTAACAAATGCAGCTCTGGTCAGACAAGTCTTACTACAAGTTTAACTCACTCTAGCTAACTTTCTCATAACTGATTAAATATTTCTGTGACACACAGAATAACATGAAACTGCTGGAGTTTTTCCAAACCACCACATATATGAGAGAACAAAATTTAGTGTTAGATTTTTGTTTGTTTTAAAACTTGACGAGTAAGAAAACATTTAGGTTGTAAGTTTTCTTATGTGAGGTCAATGAGATCATGTCAAGGTTGTGCAGCTCAAGAAGACAGATCTATTTCTTTTAATTTGCATAACAAATGTGTTCACACCTGTAATTATCTGTGTCTATAAGTGACTTGATCACCTGGGAAATATGTTAAAGCCACTGCTGAACTGAGTCTAATTCGTTTTATTTAGTGTGATTAAATAATTGCTCAGTTTCTACAAAAGAAAAACACTCATCCACCCCATTTTCCTTCTTTTTTCACAGTAAAATTATTTTTTGGCATGACTGAAATGTTACAGAAATGATGATGCCACGGTTTAATTCGTGCAGCCCTGTTTTTCATTGAGTATTAAGCATGCACTAGAAACATCAACTAATTATTTTTTATCAGTCAGATTTTCATTATTTAGCACTTATTATATTGTCTGACACAGTTTCTGTTTTCTGCTAGTCGGATAAACACACAGCCTTTCTCTAAAATAATCTGGCTCTCATGGCTACTAACAGAATGATATGATGCATTCCAGATACTTTTTGATGAGCACCAGAAATACCTTGTGTTTATGAGACAGAGGACACCAGAAGGTTTCTCATCTGAATGAAAAATCAGGAGGTTTTATAGGTTAAAAAATGTGTTTACAAGATTTGCAAATCACTGCATTCTGTTTTAAAGGTTTTCTTAGATATAAACTATGGTTCCCTTTTTATTTTGGAACTGGACTCGTATTTTTACTTTTACTTTTAGCATCAAATGTCCAACAAATCCAGGTGGAACTAACACTGACAGTGCATCAGCATCCAGGTCTTGACCTATATTTAAAAAAACTGTGAAAAAAGTAATAAAATATTGCCACTATGTTTTATAGAGTCTAGTTGGCAAGTATAATCTGGTGCAGAGCTCAAATCTAATTCCACCATCTTTCTGCTCGTCAGGTCACTTTATTCATTCTTGTGTAATTATGATAAAGTGTCATGAGAGGCACTTTTCAGAAGCACAAACTCTGCTTAGTGTTTCTTTATAAGTGAACAGCATTAGTAAGTGTCTAGCTATTGATTGCTTAGATGTCTCTTTTTCTGGTTTGCTTCTTTGCCTTGAATGAATCAGGAGTAAATACAGGCAGGGGTTCACACAGTGAGTCAGTCACAGCCGGGGGGGTGACATCCATCACATCTTGCAATGCTGCAGAGATCCGAGTGATGCTTAAAGTTTCAACAATTTAATGTAATCTGCTTAATGTCCACAGATGAAAAACAGTAAACGCCTGGAAGTGCTCAACCACCCACCACTCCAATCCTCACATCCTTGACATTTTACATGCTTCTTTAAATGATGACCAGATGATAAGATCCTCAGCTGTTCTAACGACTCAACAACATAACCAACTTAAATGTCTAACCTGTTCTTCCTAAACCAGATGAATGATCATGTCCAGGTGTTTAAACAGTCTCCCTGTTCTCCTCCATGTAAAACCACAGTGACACCAGTTCCACCACTTGAACTTGCATTTAATCAGGTGGCGAGCCTCCTTTGTAGTTGCAAGCCACTGATTAGATCTGAAGATTGAGAGCCATTACAGGAGGCTGCAGCTGGATAATGACTTAAGTGCTTCTTCGTTTTCCATCCCCCTCACGAAGGGATTTATCTGGATGGGTCTTAACTGACTAGGAAATGCCCAGCAGTGAGCAGGCCCATATAGATTGTATTAACCTGCTGTGACCCTTTCAACACTCTCCAACTTACCAATGTTGATTAATAGTTTCTCTACACAGAAAGGTATAAAAATACAATCCTGTTTCCTAAAGATCATCTGGCACGCTGTGCAAAATGTACACTGATGAGAATCGTCAGAGTATGAAGTCAATGAAACCTGTGGGATGTTGATCTGGTCAGTGAAGCATCAGGAGGGGTTGTGTATCAGTGTCACCTGTTCAGGTATTAATGAAATTAACTAGGAAACAATGAGACAAACCAAAAACTGGCCGAGTTCTGCAGGTGGAGCCACAGACATGTTTCCCTTTTCACCTTTTTTGTGCTGTTTCTCAGTAGATTTACATTTGTGTCACTACTGGTAGCATGAGGAGAAACCTGAACCCTACAGAGATGGTCTACCTCCACCAGCGGGGAACATCACTACATACAATTACCAGAAGGTTTGCCTGGTCTCCCAGGACCAACAAGTCCTCCAACTCATACGCCCATAGTTGACGTTTGTCCATGCACTCGAATACGTCCCCATGGAGCGTTTTCTATGGTTTTACCACCCTCAGCTCCCCCTTTCGGTAAAATGGGAACAGATACTTTTACAGAACAACAGAAAACTTGCTTTCCGCCCTTAATAAGCTAACAAAGGGTTAAGGTTAGGTCGAGCTGGGTTGCGGTTTGATTCTTTTTGTTCCACCGGCGTCCCTAGCAACAACATAGTAACCACTCAAACCTGAGAAAATGTACGTTGAAACGAAAAAACTATGTAACGTTTCCATAAACCAAACAAATATTATGAAAATAAAGTTTATATTTCTCGCTAGAAATGTTATCAAAACAAGTCTAAAGCCACTGTTTATTTTGAAATAGAACAATTTCTGCCGAAAACCGCCATGTTTCTCTCATTTTGCCAGCGAGAAACTGCAGTCAGCATAACCACCGCCAGAGGTCGCTTTAAATACGTCACCCTTGGTCATAATTTGATGACTTGACATACGTTTTGCTTTGGAGGACAGTCTGAAGAACATGGAGGAGATTCCAGTAGACAGAAAGCTGGACCATCTAACCTGAACGATCTCTAACCCATCAACAGACATCTGCTCCTTTGTGAAAGGAGGAACAGAGTCCAGAGTCCTGTAAAGGGACTACCAGTAGGCCACTGATGTGAAGGTCTGATATTTACCAGAGAGAACAAGATTTGGCAGGTCCTGCACTGTTTTGTTACAGATAAGAGCAGGTTCACTCTGAGCTCACGTGACAGATGTGAACGTTATGCTGCTTGCAACATGGTTCAGCATGATCGATTTGATGTTGGGTCAGCGTTGGTCTGTGGAGGCAGATATAGATCCATGGAGGGACCCAAAGACCTGTACAGGACAAATCACGTCACTCTGATCGTCATTAGGTACCAAGATGAAATCCTTGGACCTGCTGTTAGACTCTTCACTGGTCCAGGGGGTCCTGGGTTCCTCCCAGTGCATGATGATACCCATCCTCGTGTGGCAGGAGTATTCACTGATGTCCTGTTCAGGATCTGGGAGGAGATATTCTAGGACAGCATCCATCATCTCATAAGGAGCATGTCCTGGTGTTTTCAGGCAGTGTAGAAGTACATGAAGAAGAAACTACTAAGAACCATTTAAAGTTGTTGTAATGACGTTTCAGCAGATCGGACCAGCGCACTTCATCGGTTCTTCAGTTTCAATTTCCTGGTGACTGTGAATTAAGTCATCTGTAGGGTGATAATTACCATATTCATCAAAAGATGTGGTAACACCCTACATTACATTACATATCAGTATGGATATCCAGAAGATTTTTCTTACAATTGAAATCTGCTGTATTTTCAAAGAGTTCTTTGAATTTGTTTATCCTATAAAAAACATTTAAAAAAACAACAACATTTTTAGTATTGTTATTATTTTTTACCATTCGATTGAAAATATGAGCTAGATTTTGAATTGCATGGCAGCAGCACGTCTGAAAAAAGCTGAAACTTGGTGATGAATTTTACCATCATGTAGCATTTCCTCTTCTTTTAACATCTGTCTGTAAACATCTGGGAAGTGAGGAGACCAGCTGATGGAGTTTTTATTATTATTATCTTGCAGGATTTGTTTTGTTAACATGCACTGGAAAAATATAAGCAGTATTTGTGAAGACAAATTTGTTACTTCACCAGTGAACCCATTTGAGAAATTAGAAAAAAAATTAAAGGCTGATTCCAAGAAATGTATGGGGCATCCAGATATTTCAGGACGGATGTGTATCAGTTGTATTTATACAACAGATCCTACTAAGACTGCTGCCCTTAGATCTTGAGTAATGGAGTCATTAGTTTTGCATGACTACTCCAATGCACCGTATGCAGAGTGACTCAGGCTCGTGCCCCTTTAAAAGCTGGACAGAAGCAAGCTGTTCCTCTGAAGCATCTTAAGGAAACTTGGCTCTCATATTTGGAGTCATTTCAGATTCAATCACACTTGATCAACTTGGACTGCATCCGGTGATATTTATAGAAAGTTAAACGTTATGCGGTTATATAGCCTGGCTGAAACCCAAGAGCCTCTGCAGCAAAGCAGAGAGTTGAACGTTCCTGGCTCCCAGGTTGGCTCCAAAAAAAGATACTGAACACTGAAACTTAGAAAGAGATCTTTGTCAACAGACCAAAAATGTCTTTTAAATTATTTATTGTTAAATAGTTTGCTAAAAATAAAAAGTAGTGAAGGCAAAAGCCCCAATTTTTCTGCTTATGGTGTTTTTTCAGGCTTAATATCAAGAATTTGAATAAATTCCTAAAAGAACATTTCCCTTCAGATTTTAACATTTAAAGCAGTTTGTTAACATTAATCATTTTGATTGTTTTTTTTTCTGCTCCAAGGCTTTGATGTTTAATATACTTCAGAGAAAAATACTGTATATCACATTCCTGACCCATTAACCTTTACTTTCCTATATTGATGCTGCCCTTGTTGAGCCAATTGAGTCTACCAGTTAATGACTCGGGTGCTATGACAGTAAAATTAACAAGGTGTGTTCAGCCATTGCTTTATTTTTCTCCAGCAAGAGAAATTGGATAGTTTTTGCAATCAGTAAAATGTGTTTAAAAGCACCCTTCGCTCGTAAAACCCATTATTGTGACATGATAGATCTTGAAGCACAAGAGCCCATTAAGGAAGTTAAATGAATAGATTAGTCTGAGCAGCCAGGTGTCTCCAGAAGAACACTTGATCACACGCCTACCAGACTTTCAGGTCTTTGATTCAACAGTTGATGTGTGTCTGAATAAAAGACCAGACGTTGTTTCAAGCAGAAAGTCGCAGTGGGCAAATAAAAATTCTTAAATTTTTTCCAGTGTAGTCTATGAAAACGGGTCCAGGAGGTCCTCCCAAGGGATGCGCAAATATGTCTAGACCTTGGCAGCTATTTTATTGGATTTCCAAAACAGCAAGTCTAAAAGTCAAAAAACATAAATATCAGACTGAGTTAACCTTTCCCTGTGACCCAGTATTTCACCGTGCGCAGGACTTTTTTTTCCTGGGTGTATTGATTATTAGGCTTGAATGTCTTAATGTGCTGTGCTTGCTCTGATGAAACCAACAATACAAAGTTATATAATATGAAAATTCAAGTCTGATGAAGAGATCCTGAGAAACATACTGACTATGGCTCGTCAGCCAGTCAGTGTGGATCACTGTAATTAGCTAATTAACTAGCACATCTTCTAAAATTAATTACCATTTAGGAGATCCCACTTAACAGTTTTAACTGTAACTGGACTGAGTTAATCACTGAGTCTGTATGCGTCTTCAGAAAACATCTCACTGACCACAGGAGCTCCTCAAGGATGTGTACTCAGTCTTCTGATCATGTTTCTTTTGATATTTAACTGCATTGTAAATTTCAGAATAAATTGGCTCATTAATGTTTGCTGATGATAAAACAGTGTTGAGGCTCATTAGTAATGAGGATGAAACAGAGCAGAGGTGAAACGTGTATTTGCAGGTGTGTTGTCTCTTAAAGGATTTGTTTGTTCTTGTGAAATTATTCTCAAGTTCAGTTATTTGTAGAAAAATTCCAGTTTGAAGTTTACAGAGAATTGAAGAAAGCCTCTGAATTCCAGAAGGCTGACAGCTGCTCAGGTCTCCTCCATTTAACTTGTTTTTAGCTATTAGCAAATATGCAAAATGAAAATGTTTTTACTACAAGGTGAAATCCTCAAAATATAGATGTCTAAACTTTCTCTAGAGACTGTTGTTAAATGTGTTATATCAATCAAACAATGTCCCATTCAAAATTTTGTGTGATGAGGCTGCCTTCTACCAGTTCACGTGTCTCTGGGTTTTTTATTTTCTTACAAACAAACATTTTTCTACTACAGCTAAAGGAAACTGACTTCTAAATATCCAAACTAACTCTATATGTCAGCACAACTTGCTTTGTACTTACTTTGGTTAAAAGTTTTTTTTTGTATATTTTTATACATAATTGAACTGGCAAATCCAAATGCTTAAACATAAATTTTGCAAACTTAAAATTTTAAATTGAAATTTTCATTGTACAAGTGAGCCAAAATAAAATAAACTACAGTGCTGTAGAATAATGACGTAGACATGCATGTGATGTCAGACTGAAGCACACTTTGAACTTTACATGAGTCAAAAACTCACTAAATTCTGACTCATACTCTACTGTGTTATGACACAAAAGACTTGTTTCCATGTGAGAATATATTTTACTGTGAATATTTATCTTTGTATTGAAATAAATCTAGAGTGACAACCAAATGAAAAAGGGTGACTCATATTAAACCTGAGCTATAAGCTTCTCTCCACTTCCTCTTACTGTTATCAAATGATCTTCAATCATGGAAGAAGACAAAAAGCGACTAAAAGGTTTGAGTTGATTTGTGGTGTTAGCCTGATAGAAGATAATGTTCTCATCTTCAAAAGTGACCACTCTGATTATTTCCTTTCCAAAGCTGAAGTTTTGATGAGCAAATGAAATTAATTCTTAAGCATTTGCTAAAGAGCCAAAACTAATTATTCCATGTCTGTGACTCTCGGCCGGGCATCATCAGACGCCAAAAACTGACATCTTTACAGTACAAGACTACAAATTCCTTCAATCTAAGGTTGTGAAACTAAACACCTGTCTGTCCACACCTGTCTGTCAGAGAGAGAGATATCTTACTACGTGTTACAAATCCTTGGAGCTTCACCTGCTGAGTGGCATTCAAACACAGAAAAATCAGATACCCTTAAAGCTCACTGTCACTATGCTTTGTTTCTCCTGAAACGTAATCCAATTAAAGAGGCCCTTCCATTAAAAACGTTTTTTTCTGAGGTTTCTGTTGAATATTTTAGCTCCACAGGTGTTCTTACCTTCATAGTGGGTGAAAACAGGTCAACAACTTCTCTTTCAGTTTTAATCTCTCAAACTACGCAGGTGGTGATAAAACCCGAGTTCTCCCGAGTCTGAAAGGCCTGTATCTGTTTCATCACAACTCCTTTGTTCGTTAGTATTTATCAGCTCCTGCAGTTGAAACCACACCTAGCATGCTGCTGGCTAAAAGCTGTTAGCATAAGACGTAGCAAACAGGAAGACACGACGTCTGACGTTGCCATGCGCAGCGGGGCAGGAAACAGTATAACTTGCTCTCATAGGCTAGTTTGTTAGCCAATCAGAGTCCAGCAAATTCGAACAATGAATAGGAACAAGCTGCTGCTGAAGCAGCCTGACGGAAGGAGCCGGAACAACTCAAATTTTAACGCAGACAGATTGAAAGGTCTGTTAATCAGTGTTTCCTGATGTTTTTTAGATATAAAATGTTTCATATTACTGGTTAATACTTAAGAAATAACCACAAAGTCCTGACATTTGTATGAAATGGCCTCTTTCAGTGCAATTATCTAACATATAGTACCTGCATGTGAAAGGGCAAAAAGATTTATTTTACAAATGTATGCAAAAAATTTCTGAACAGATTTGTCTGAAGGCAACATTAATTGTTTCATTTTTGTTGAACCTTAATGATTCTCTCATGTGTCTTTGAGGTTCTCACAGATTAGAGCAGCATGACATCATTTCATTCTCCCTCAAACAGGATTGTCCTTTTCATGGGAAAACAAATGCTGGGAACGGTTTGCAGTCGATTGGAACAGTTGCTACGCCTCAAAGTTGATTTATCATGTTTTGCACAGCAATTGAAATAATTATCCTGCAGTAGAAGTGCTACTTGACCAAATCCAAGCTAACTCCAGCGGACACAAGAGGAAATGCTACTCCAGGACAGGCTTCTCTCCTCAGGTTCTCTGTCTCCTCCGACAAAAAGAACCTTTAAAAAAACTATTTACTAATTTTCATATTAAATGAAAAGTGAACTGTGGAAAATGTCAAATAAGTTAATTGCAAAAAGCAAAACAGGAAACAGAAATTATTTAGCTGAAGTAATAAATGTGTAAGATGTTTTATTATTGCTATTATTCAGTGTATGTTTAGTTCCTGCTATTAATTACTTGCATGACAGTTCAGTACTGGAGCTCTAAATCTTTGAAGTAGGAGAAGTGATGACTAAGTTGAGCTATAAACAAACTGGAAACAAAAAGAAAACCTTCATAAGAAACATGAGCACGGGTTCAGTTTAAGTTTGTAAAATGATCTGCAGTTATTGTTTGGTCTGAAATCTGACAGAATTTAACTACAGAAAGGTTGTTGTGTTAGTGATCTTGTAAATAAAGCTCAGATTCAAGTTAAAAAGTCAGAATAAATGGTATGATTTGTATTTCATTCATTTTCAAGCAACATTAAAGGATTATTAGGAACACCACACTAATACGGTGTTTGACCCCCTTTCACCTTCAGAACTGCATTAATTCTACGTGGCATTGATTCAACAAGGTGCTGAAAACATTCTTTAGAAATGTTGGTCCATATTGATAGGATAGCATCTTGCATTTGATGGAGATTTATGGGATGTACATCCAGGACACGAAGCTCCCGTTCCACCACATCCCAAAGATGCTCTATCAGGTTGAGATCTGGTGACTGTGGGGACCGTTTGAGTACAGTGAACTCATTGTCATGTTCAAGAAACCAATTTGAAATTATTTGAGCTTTATGACATGGTGCATTATCCTGCTGGAAGTAGCCATCAGAGGATGGTACATGGTGGTCATGAAGGGATGGACATGGTCAGAAACAATACTCAGGTAGCTTGTGGTATTTAAACCATGCCCAGTTGGCACTAAGGGGCCTAAAGTGTACCAAGAAAACATCCCCCACACCAGACACCACCACCACCAGCCTGCATAGTGGTAACAAGGCATGATGGATCCATGTTCTCATTCTGTTTACACCAAATTCTGACTCGACCAATTGAATGTCTCAACAGAAATCCAGACTCATCAGACCAGGAAACATTTTTCTGGTCTTCAACTGTCCAATTTTGGTGAGCTGGTGCAAATTGTAGCCTCTTTTTCCTATTAGTAGTAGAGATGAGTGGTACCTGGTGGGGTCTTCTGCTGTTGAAGCCCATCCGCCTCAAGGTTGTGCGTGTTGTAGCTTCACAAATGCTTTGCTGCATTCCTCGGTTGTAATGAGGTTATTTCAGTCTTCTATCAGCTTGAATCAGTCGGCCCATTCTCCTCTGACCTCTAGCATCAACAAGGTATTTTCACCCACAGGACTGCTGCATACTGGATGTTTTTACCTTTTCACATCATTCTTTGTAAACCCTAGAGATGGTTGTGGGTTAAAATCCCAGTAACTGAGCAGATTGTGAAATACTCAGACCGTCTGGCAACAATCATGTCACGCTCAACACGGCTTAAATCACCTTTCTTTCCCATTCTGACATTCAGTTTGGAGTTCAGGGGATTGTCTTGACCAGGACCACGCCCCTAAATGCATTCAAGCAACTGCCATGTGATTGGTTGATTAGATAATTGCATTAAGGAGAAATTAAACAGGTGTTCCTAACAATCCTTTAGGTGAGTGTATTTTAATAATGTAGATTAATAATTTATAAAGTTTACTCAGAAAGAATCAGAATTTGTTCTGTTTGTATTTTTATATGAAGTAGTTCTGTAAACAGACAAACTTAAACTGCAGGTCTCAGCCAATGAGTCTGCAGGCAGAACACAAACAACAAGCCTGAAGCCTCCAATTATTAGTGTATTTATTAGAAGTCTTATTTCAAAATGTATATGCACATTACTGATGCACAACAAAATGCATTCAAAGATTTTAACATTGACAGAAACAAACGGAGCACATTTTTATAGTTATATCTATCAAATTACATGAATCATGATATAGCTACGCAGAATCCCCAGTGTTTTGTCTATAAATAGATTATGTTTTAATCAAAATGCCACTGAATACAGAGATTAATTACTAATAAATAAACACACAACTACATGATCTGATTCCACCTCATCTATACAAATATCTTCAACACCTCACTGGAGCTTTGTAAAGTCCCATCCTGCCTCAAGAGCTCCACCGTCCTCCTCGTCCACAGATCCATCACCCTGATGTAGTTTATTGAGATTTATATTGTTTTTATGTAAATTAAACTCTAAAAAAACATAAATCATGATCAGATAACATGTTTTGTTCAGAGTTGTGTGAACACATATTGACTTTTTATGTACATATATTTACACAATTCAATGGCTTTATTTTTATTGCAATTTACAGATTTGTTATTATGTTTATGTAAATTCAAAGTGATATAACATGAACTGAGTAGAATGTCTTAATTGATTGTGGTTTTAAAGGTACAGTATGTAAGAATTTTACAGTGAAATACTCATACAACAGTCTAATGTCCCACCGATGTTGAAAATAAAGTCACATTGTAACAGATCTGGATCTCAGTCAGCTGGGTGGTCTCTAGTTTCTGTCATTTTATAAAAGCTAACCCGGACCAGAATCATTATTTAGACGTCCAGACTTCCTGGTTCCATAACGAATCACATGTGAGTCTGCAAGGCTGCCAAGTCTTCAACACAAGCAGCTGTAATTCCACAATGACCAGCAGCAAAAAGTAAGAAACCACCACATCCTTCCAACTGATCAGCCGAGCTGCACGTAATGGGGCGTTCAAATGCACTCCGGAAAACTCAACGCTGAACTAACAGACCTTCAGACATTCCCAAAAAACTGAACAAATACAATAGAAACAGAACAAGGATCAACATCAGAACTGGCAACCCAACAGAAAAAACAGGGAGAGGAGGGGGTGAGTGGCTGAGAGCAGACGGGTTTGTTTTCTACAAGAACTGCAGGATGCGGATTTAACAACAAGGTCTAATTCTTACATACTGTACCTTTAATGCTACAACCGCATGACAATATGTGAATAAAAACATCCTTATGAGGAAACTCTGGTGCTTGAAGTGTTAACACACCTTAATGAAGCCAAAGTCAGAGTCTCTGGTTTACCAGCATCTCAAGAGATGAAGTAATTCTGTCTCTTGTTTCTTGTATCTATATTGTACCACTTGGTAAATTTCTGTGTTTGTGTGATCGTGTGCACTCATGCTTGATTGGAATTTCCTACAAAATCGATCTCATTTAGAAGCTGTTCTGTACTGGAGCAGAAAAAAATTAATGCATAAAAATCTTTATATGCATCACAGTCAAAAGTTAAACAACAAAGAATTTGTAACAATCACATCTCAGAAACGCATGTTCTGTAATTAAACATTAAATTCTAAGGAAAAGTGCTCAGGTTCTCTAACAGAAGTCCAGTTTTTAAACAAAATATTGAAAATCAAATATAATTTGATAGTTTGTCATTGTATATTTATGGCGATCTGAGAAATAAATCTGTCATGTAAAACTCTCAGTGAACCGAGAAATGTCTTCTTAAAAGAAGTTTCAAACTTCTGACTCAATCCAAAGATTAAGATGATGGATTCTGGTGCTCTGCCACTGGTGTGGGTTCATTTCCCAGTAATATAACAATAAAAATGATGGATAGGAAATTCCTAATCATCGTTCATATAATGACTGAAATTAACTTCTTTCAGAACTCGGTTTTCCTCCTCGAGTGGGGAGTATATTTCCACTGAGATGTAAAAGACACAGACCTCAGTTTGTATTTATGGAAAGTGGCTTCAGTTTGTTCAACAAACCAGGTGCTGCAGCTCGTCCTTACGACAGACTGAGAGGAAGGATATTTATTTACTGTTTTTTCTACATGTGTTTTTAGATGTAAAGACTGAGCAAATCATTTAATCTGAATTTGAAATGCACTTCTTCTGTTCTTTAGACAGAATAAGCCTCTTTATTCATTTGTGCCTGAAATACTGCACGTGTTTTCATCCAGAGACTAACAGGAGTGAATCAGACTCCCTCCTCCCCTCTGCTACTCATACAGTAAATATTTGCACCCATACAGATTTCTTCTCCTTTGCTTTTTTGGGGAGGGTCAAAATTTTAAGGTTTCAGATCCCCAAATACGTCAGACAAGGATAACCTGAGTAAATACAAACTGCAGCTTTAAATGATGATATAATTAATTAATTAAAGGAAAACCAACGTGGCCTTAAGTGAGAGATAAATTGCCCTCTAAACTTAAAAACAGAAAATCTCATCTGAAAGAGTTACAAAACCATTTCCAGAGAACTTCAGTGAGAACCATTGTCCACAAACAAGAACAAAGGAACCACATGACTCACCTCGAAGGTCACAAAAAAATCCAGAACATCTAGGGCTCTACAGGGTTCTGCAGGTCTCACTTGGCTCGGTTAATGTCAATGTTCTAGATTCAGCAACAAGAAAATGGCCTCCATGGGAGAGTTCCGAGACCAAAACCACAGCGGGGTCAAACAGAACACAGAGACCTTCACATCCAGGACTTTTAGGAAACTCTTTTGTCAACAGATAAGACAAAAAGTGGAACTTTCTGGAAGGTGTACGCCCCATTACAGCTGTAAAACTAAAACAGCATGTCAGAAAAATGTCATACTAACAGTGAAACATGGTAGTGAAAGTGTGATGGTCTGGGGCTGCTTGCTGCTCCAGGAGTGGCTCAAAACAATAAACAAGTGAAGGTTCTGAAGGGGTCTAGTCAAAGTCTGGACTTTAATCTGACTGAGATGCTGTAACATGACCTCAAACAGGATTTCAAATTAAAACAAAAAGTTAAAAGGAAGAGGAGGAAAACACTAAGGTTGGCAAAATCAATCATTAGATTTGGGGAAAAATTCTTCTACACAGGTTCAGGTTGATTTAGAAAGTTATTTTTCCCTTGATAAGTGAAATCTTAGTTTTAAAACTGTATTTATTATTTACTGAGGTGAATTTGGTGTGAGATAAAAAATAAATGTCCATCTGAAGCAGAAAATATTTGTAAGGGAGCAAATAATTTTTCACAGGAATTACTTCAATAACTCTGGTAAAATGTTGATGATGACTTGCAGCCTTAAGATCCATAAAACTTAAGAGTGGGAGGAGCAGTAGACCAACAGTCGACCCTTGAACTACCTTTTTATTGCACAGCTGGAGACTTAATGCAACCTTGGCAGCATGAACACCTTTCCCACTCACTCATCCAATCATATTCCAGGATAAAAAACAATGCTGGTATTGTTATTATTAGCAACAAGGGAGGAAGGCGTGAAAATGAAGTGACTTCGGATTTAAATGAACCTTATTAGTGAACAAATAGATTTTAGATTAAGACAGAACCAAGTGAGGAGAGAAAGTTTGTTAGCTGAAGCTATCAAACCCAACAAGAGACAGAAAGTCAGAGATGTGTTGCAGTCTGTCCATGGGAGTAAAACAAACTTTAAAAAAACATGAATGTAAAGAGAGAACAGAATGTTTTCTACTCCTCAAAGCATTTTTTCCCTGCCGCCACATACGGGTCCAGTGTGTGACTTGGACCCATCACACAGTGACTCAGGCTGCTCTCCATTTGAAAAATTAAACAGCAGAGAGAGGGGAGGTGATGGGGTGGCGGGAGCTGGGAAATTGGCAGAGGTAAATGGTAAAAAAAAAAAAAAAAAGAAAGAAAGAAAAACATGCTGAGCTCAGCACAGCCTCCACAATCTCAATCACAGAGGAGGAGGTTGGAGCGCTGATGTAATGGCTGCCGTCGTGCTGCCGCTGCCTTGGCAGAGCAGGAGAGCTCGTCAGCACAGGCCCACTAATCCCACCCCCCCATCCACACACCCCTCCCTCATCCCATGGTGGATCAAGGGTACATCAGATATCATTAATGGTGGCTGAGTGTAAAACCGGACATGGGCCACTGCATGTAAGAAAGAAAGAAACATTAAGTGAGTATTTCTTTTACTGCAGAGACACGAAACAGAAACAGTCAAACACAATGTGGAGTGAGACGTTACATGTTGAAGAAACTACCTCAGGTCAATATAAACTGTTAAAATATGACAGAAATAAAATGAACAGATTATAAAAGGATGGATGAAAGAAGAGAAAACATATTCCTGCAAGAAGAAACTGTCGTTTGAAATTCTTGGCGCTGTCTCAGGATAATTTGAGAGATACATGGTGTACTGTGTGAGCAGGAGGGCAAATTTACATTACATCATTTCAATGGTCACAAGAGGGAAAACAGCAGGAAACAAATGTTTTAAACATTCAAGCTGTGAAATAAAGCAGCAAAATCCAGCACAAATGACGAAAAGGCCTCATCTCATGTCCAGCTTTATATAATGAAGTACTATTTATGTATCATCACTTCTATAAAATTGTGAAAGGATTTTACAATTATTTGTAATTTAAGGCAGATCTAATTTAAGGCGTCTCTGTTATTGGACTTTTCCAAATCCAATAAGCTGCTTAAGTGAGTGAAGAAACAGTAAATTACACACAGTTTGAGAATAAAACAGAACATAAGTCTATTCAAGACAGTTCAGTGGATACCAAACTCTTTATTCTTCATCAATACAGTGATCAGAAAATATTCTCCTCATCGGAGCATCACTGAGAAGTAAAATCCTTTGCTGCTTTATGAATAATGAAATTAAGGCAGATGACTCTGTAAATCTGTGACACAACAACAAAACAAGGTATCGTGGTTTATTGTTTTTCTGTTTTTTATTTATTTTCTTACCTTATTTTTTTATTTTTATTTTTTTTTTACAAAAAGCCCATTCTGGCACTAGAGATTATAGATCCAGTGTGACTTCTCCAGCCTATTTCTCTGATAAGTCCCATTACTGACTGAAATTCTACTCCTTGGTACAGAAACCACAAATATTGGGAACAACTGTTACTATGGATCACATCAAGTAGCTATTTGTAATCATTATTACTTCTTGTATCAGTAGAAATCAGAATACTAATAATGGGAAAATAACATGTGTAAGCAACATAAGTGTGAGCAATGTTAAGACGTCAAAAGTTGATAAATGATCATAAAATCACAACCATTTTATCTACAGATCTCTTTGTTCTGCTTCCCACTGGTTTCCGCTGTAGCAGCAGTTAATGACTCCGGCTTTTTGACCAGTGGCTCATCCAGTCTGGTAAAAATGTGCTTTTTATGTCCCTAAATTACTGCTGCCATCCAGTGTTCAAGCAAAAACACTGCAAGTGTTTGAGAACAGCTGTTTGGCTTGATGTTTATGGAGGAGCTCAAAAACCCACCCAAGAGAGTGAATATGTGTAAGATAAGAGATATATAAATCTAAAAACTCATCAGTCATTTCAGTTTATAGAGAAACACCAGCTGGAGACCATTAAACAACTACAAACTTGCCTAGATATGTCCAAGCTAGACTGTAAGTCTCCAAAACATTCCAAGATGTTCAATGGAATTTTAAATATCCTCTTTAAATAATTATCTAATTTCATCTCATCTCATTTATCTGATATCATTTTACAATGTTTTTACTGTCGTTTTTTGTCTCTTTTTTCAGTTATCAAGTGTGGATTGTGCACACACTCCCTTTGCATCGCAGTGTGTCTGTAGGCTACAATTTGCTGTCAAAGACAGATTTGATGAGAAATAAAAAAACAGAAGGGAAATAACATTTTTAAATGTCTGGTGAAAAGAGTAATATTTTTTAGATGAAGTCGAATATGAAAGCTGTTTTCATTATCCTGCTTTTACATTTAATTGGATGATCACCAGTTGGAGATCGGTGTTCTGTTGTTCTCCCCTGACGTGACAGGAAAATAAATCGAAATCACTGCGGATCCTGTAGAGCGCGTCGCGTCTTTCCTGAGTAGAAATAATGGTAAGTATGAATGAATTTAATTAGATTCATAATAGTTTAGCACTACACATACGCATACAACAAATAAAGCAATATTTTTTTCATTATTTCCTAATTCATATAGATGTAAATATCAGAGGTATTTAGCCGAAGCTAACGTTCGAGAGGCTAAGTTTAGTGTGAGTGTGAGTAAGCAGAAACTGTTACCTGCATTCTGTCAGCTTACTCACACCAAACCACAAAATGTTTGCTAATATTTTATTGTGTTACATTTAATAGTATTTTCACTCCCCAACATCTCAACAAATAAGACTATTTTAACTTAAATTGGTAAAGAACTGGTAGTAGGCGAACGCCTAGCAGCTAGCTGCAGTTAGCAGTGAGTTAGCTTTAGCCGGCCGACTGTGGTGATTCTACACTTTCGGTTTCTCTTAGATCAGTTTGGTAAAACGAATAACGTTTTTCTCTCCATCTCAAAGATCTACAGTCACCAGGGTTAAAATGTCCCAGATATCCATCTCTTAAATAGTTTAACCTCTTAATAAAATTTCTGGCAAACACAGAAGTACATAACTTATGCTAGTCTGTAGCGGTCTGTCTGTTATTCTGTCTGTCTTTTAGTGTGTGAGTCTGCCCTGCCTGTTTGTCTGTCATGTTGGTCGATCTGTCTGTCTGTCTGCTATGCCCTTTTCGCTCTTGGATCGGGTCAGCGCAGTCCAGAACTGTATGGTTATGTTCCCATTACCATCAGGGGAATGTAGAAGACATGGGCATGCTCAGCTTAGCAAGTGGTGCAAAAGGTCCATGATTTCATTCGTAATCAACACAAGAGTAGTAAACAAACGTGGACGTATGGAAACATTAATGGAGGATGCTGTGGTATTTTGTACTTCAGCGCTGACATCTTGAATGAAGTAATAAGTAATACCATTGTTGCTGGCTGTTTATCTGAGGTCGGTCAGGCGCCGTTCTGTGACATCACTTAACATCCACACCACCAGGCTAGTCAGTGGCTACCACTATGTAGGTAGGCGTGAGACATCACTTTACTGGACCAAACAGTCCACAGGTGGGCGTGACCAAGGCAGAGGTAGTTCATAAAAAGGGGTCGGGTCAGTCCAGATGAAGGTAATGGAAACGCACCAAAAGGGGTCTGAACCTACCCATTCCAGACCATGCTGACCCCAGTGGAAAAGGGGCATTAGTCTGTGTGTCATATTAGTCTGTCATTCTGTATGTGAGTCTGTAGAGATCTACAGCTTTAAGGTTGAACACAGGTGTGAGTTAAATGATTTATTCATGTTGTAATATAAAACCAGTGTTCAGAAGAGACACGGCTGCATACAGAGACTCTTGTATCAGTTAATCAGCAGTAAAATACGTAAATAATGGAAGATAATTCTGTAAGTTTGGCTCGTGAGTGTTACAGAGTCATTCTGATACTTTTAAAAATCCAACTGTCTAATCATTTTTTGTTTTATTCTGTAGTTCCGAAACCAGTACGACAACGATGTGACAGTATGGAGCCCACAGGTAGGTTTCCATCAGCGTGAGTCACTGAGTGTTGCATCACATACATGTTCTTAGCTTTATCTGTGTGTTTTTACATACAGGGCCGGATCCATCAGATCGAATATGCCATGGAGGCTGTGAAACAAGGATCTGCTACTGTGGGGCTTAAGTCTCGAACACACGCAGTCCTGGTTGCACTGAAGGTACCGACCTGCCTCTTTACAGGCTGCTGTAAAACGTTTGTATTTGTCGTTAAGCAGCTCCTTGTGATTACCTTAAATATCTCAGTTCACTTCAGATGATGTAATTACTACTTTTATCCCTGAAACTCTGCAGGAAGAGAGCCATGTTTGTCCAATTCACTTTTTTTAACAAACTCTTTAATGTTAACTGTGATCTCAGTGTCTTATTTTCTTTAAAAACCCAGTTCTCACAGATAGAAACTGCCTGTCAGTGTCATGTGATTCCACGTTAGAAGAAACCTTGAGACAGAGACTCAGTTTTATTCTGGTGTTTTGTTTTGTGGCTATGTAGAGAGCTCAGTCGGAACTGGCTGCTCATCAGAAGAAGATCTTGCATGTTGACAACCACATTGGCATCTCCATTGCTGGACTGACAGCTGATGCCAGGCTGCTCTGGTAGGTCACACATGACTGATTGCCTGGATAAAGTTGTTTAGTAAAGCTTCATATTGAGCTGTGTGATCAGTTTATTTAGAACTGATATCCTCTCACAGAAACCTCATCAGGGCAATTTTACCTGGTAGGATGTTGTAACATTACTGTATCACTGTCAAATTCTCTAAATCTAACCTGAAAACAGTCTCATTAGTCCTCGGGCAAGCAAAACACTGAAGAACTTTAAATGGACCTCTGAGCTGCTTGTCGGAGCAGATTTGTTAGATTCTTTAACAAACATTATTCAGGCTTTCCTTTGACCTTTAGTAAGTAGGTGTATGTGTTATCAGATCAGCAGGGATGATGCTGATGCAGCAGCCCATCGTCTCTGACACACACCGATCAGGCATCAGACCTGATGTACTGTAGGTTTCTCAGTTTCAGTCATGAGGATTATTCTTGTAAAAGTGATGGAATGTTGTTTCTGTAACATGTTGGGGATTTTTCTGTAGTTAAAAACACTAACACTTTCTCCCCTACAGTAACTTTATGCGTCAGGAGTGTTTGGATTCAAGATTCGTCTTTGATCGGCCTCTTCCAATCTCCCGTCTCGTCTCTCTTATTGGCAGCAGTATCCTCTGAAGTTCTCATGTCAAGTTTAAACAGAATATAAGTGGTGCCTGCTCAACTCTTTAACACTGACATGTCATACAAAAAGTCCAAAGTAAAACATCTTTCCAGTACTGGATTTTTCTCCAAACAGCCCACTGTCTTTGCTCCATGTGTCGTTGCATGATGTTCTCTGATGTATGTTAAATTCTTCTCATCTTTCATGTGAATGTTGACTCTCACCCAAATGTTTGAGTTGTAATGTGAAGCACACATGGTCAAATCTGGGCTGAGCTCATTGTCTGTTTGAAGACCTGGTCCAGGGTTAACCTGCACCCTGGGATTCATTGTGCTTCCATAATGCACCTGTCTAACCTGTCATCTGCAACATGCTCAGCGTTAAAGCTAGAAAATAACTTGTCTTCCTTCTTTTGGATCACAGCTGTTCTTTTGTGACAACATTGTTTCAAATGATGTGAAATTGTAAATGGCCGTAATGATTCTTAACCTAAACCATAGAAACCCAAATCCCCACACAGCGGTATGGAAGGAGGCCCTACGGCGTGGGACTCCTTATCGCTGGTTATGATGTAAGTTCCTTCACACATACCTGCTGATGTCACACTGCAGTTCTTTTCAGTAAATTACTTTTGGTGGTTTGTTTGTGTGTTACACAGGATATGGGACCTCACATCTTTCAGACCTGCCCGTCAGCGAACTACTTCGACTGCAAAGCCATGTCCATCGGCGCTCGCTCACAGTCTGCACGCACTTACCTGGAAAGGTTGATGGACAAATTCTCCGACTGTAAGATTTTTATTACTCAGTATCAGTCAAACATTTTTTCACAAATAAGAGTAAATGCATCACAAAGTTTCTTGTTAAATCCGGCTAAAGAGCATCTGTGTTTGCATCTTCCTCAATCGCATGTAGCCGTGGAGTTTGTATGTAGATATGTGATGACGTGACTGTAATCTCAGTGATGTTCAGATTCCAGTTCCCAGTTTTCACACAGACTTCATTTCTTGTTCTACCTCCTCGCAACTTGTTTTTGTTATCAGGTAACCTGAATGATCTGGTCCAGCATGGCCTCCGCGCGCTCAGAGAAACCCTTCCCACCGAGCAGGACCTGACCACCAAGGTACCCCGTTACCAACCCGAACCCTGTCTGCACAGCAGATCTGTTCAATTTGTTTTGATCTGTAAAATAGCAAACTTGCTGTTTTTGAGGGTTGTTTTCTTTTCTTTTAGAATGTTTCCATTGGCATTGTGGGTAAAGACATGGAGTTCACCATTTATGATGATGATGATGTTGCTCCATTCCTGGAGGGGCTGGAGGAGAGGCCACAGAGAAAGGTACTTTAAGGAGTTATCAGCTTTGCTTTAGGTCATTTAATCCTTGAAAAGACATTTAACTTAAAACATCGCTGCTGTTTGTTAATTTTTAAAAACTTAGTCAGAAGTTGGACATCTCCCGTTTTTTGCAGGTTGTCCAGCCTGCAGATGAACCTGCTGCTGCTCCTGCTGGAGAAGCACCTGATGAGCCAATGGAGCACTGAGATCTGCTTCCTGAGGACACTTGCTGAGGAGAAGCTTGCTGCAATGTGCCACTCACTAAACTGTTAAAAAGTTCAGCTAGTCTTTCCTGACATGAACCCACGTGATGTTGCTTTTGTATGGTTGAAGTCAAATATACCAGGAATAAAGATCATTTTTTGAGTTGCGTCTGTTCATCTTTGAAATCTCATGATCTAAAAGGTTGCAGATGTTTATCAGTGGTAACTTTAAAATCTATGAAGAATCCAAAAGGTTTTACTGAAACGATTCTCATTTTGAAAAGTCTTTTCCTTTTATTCTCAGGTGTGTTTCAGGTAGCAGCTTTCTAAAATCTGTTAGTGGTAAACAAGAACTTCGGATTTTTTTGATTCTGAGTTTTTTATCCACAAGGTTCAGGTTCAACTGAAACAGGTAACCCAGTATCTATAACCATCAACTTACAGAAGGTGTGTGATCCAGCTGTGTTTAGGAGAACACCTGATCTCCACCTCCGTTCATTCAGCTGCTGGAATCAGACAGTTGATTCAAACAATCAGTTCTGACGTCATTTATTCCTTCTGCTGCAGCTGCTTTAAACAGGAAAGACTTTTTACATGAAGACTTAGAGCTGTGTGTATATGCATGTTAGATGTATATGCGTATTTGTGTGTGCACGTGCTCATTTATTTTATTTGTAGAATATTTTTAGCTGGATGCCAATGAAAAATTCAATGGAAAACATTTTGATTTTGTGTATTTTTTTCTTTCTTTTATTATTTTTAAGAAGTTGCTCGGTGTTAAATATAAAAATTCAATGTTCCAGCGTCCCAAACTAAAATGCATGTTCACATGCTGTTGGATTTTAGAGAACTGTTTTCTATCTGGAAGCATTTTTATGTTAGAAATCACATCAAAAAGTTGCTGAATTTCCACATTATGTGACAATCTAATAGAATAATTAACATTTTTTAAAAATGCTGCTTTAGGATCATTTTTAACTGAATGACATGATCTAAAACAGTTTGTACTTTTCTTTAATCCTGGTTTGCAGTTTAAGTAAGAAAAGCTGGTGGGTTTTTCATGCTCTGTCCAGTTTTCATGCTACAGACCCTGTTGTGTCCTACAAACAGGTCCAGCTTCAGGTTCCTGTCCATCACTGCAGAATCAGTGCATGACCTTCTTTGACCTTCTCCTCTTGTTCCGCCGTCTGAGTGAGCTGCAGGATGTTTCTGTCTCTGCAGGTCGGGTGAGGTCATCTATCTTCTCCTGCTCCAACATGGACCTCATCTTCAGAGTGAGCTCCAGCTCCTCCAGGACTCCAGCTTGTTGCACCTCCTGGAGGCCCAGATCCTCCTTCTCTTTTAAGTCTGGATTTCTCTCTGGACTCGCATCTGATTCTGTAAAAACTGGTTCTGGTACATGGTCTGTGTTCTGATCCTCTGCTCCGAAGGTCTCTCCTGCACCTGTAACGTGCTTTTCCACCTGATCGTCCTCGTCTTCTCTGGTCTTCTCTTCTTGAGTTTCACCAACTGGACTGTGATGACAGCAGCAGCGGGTGTGTTCCCAGTGTGGATGAAGTTCTTCTGGAGAATCTGATAAAAGTTTAGATAAATGCTTAGTGTCGAGTTCCCAGAGGAGATTCTTCTGTTCAAACCTGTGTGACACATCATTCACGCACCGTCCCAGTCTTCCTGGGTCTTCTTCCCTGGAATGATCCGCTCCACCAGCTGGCCTTCCTGCATCACCCGAGTTATCTCCTTCAGCTGCTGCAGGAGACTTTCCTCCTGGTCTGCAGTCACTCCCTTCACACTGCAGTGCAAACAGAAATGCACATGTTCAGGACTGAAACTCAGGTTTTTCTTCTGGGCCTAAACACATTCAGTTCTTTCCTCTTTTACCTGAGACAACATGGAAACTGACAACACCTGAAACAGGTGACTCTAACTGTAATGCAGAAGAAAAGTGACAGTAAAACGGTCGAGTCTCTGAGGAGCTACAGCGGATCAGAAGAAGCTTCTGACTGAAGACACTCTGTTGTTGAGTTACTGTGTTGTGAGGAGGATGATGAGGGTTTTCCATCATGTTCTTCATCCTCCTTTGGACAATCAACTCAAGAGACTCCAGAATAAAGGTGCGTGCTCACCTGTCAGGACTTTGGTGGGCGCTGGAAACGATTCTCTCCATCACAAGCTCCGTCTCCCTGAGTTTCTCCTGCAGCTGGGCCAGCTCAAAGTCAGCTGGAAGAACAAGACAAAAGGTTCAACCACACTGACGTGTTTACAAAGTAGCTGTTCAGTTTTTAGGTAGAGACAAGTGTCCTCCTCCTTGAGGAAGATCAAATGCCATAGAAAAGATAAACATGTGAAGCTTACTGATCTTTCTCTTCATGTTCTCAGAGCAAACTGGGGTAATCCTTCCCTCTGATGGCTTGTTGTTGCCTTTAGATGTGATCTACCAGGAAACAATAGGACTATAACCACAAACCTCCCCAGTCATGCTTTTCTGCTCTTAAAATTAAATTCTTACTCCTGAATAAAGAAGAAGATGCTTCTTAAATGCTACATGTGTAAGTATTTTACCTTAAATAAGATGTAGAGGATGTAGAGTAAGATCCCAAAGCCATACACAGGGATGATCTGTCCTGCCAGGTTGGATTTGCCTCCAGTTCCTGCTCCTGTTCCTGCTCCTTTAGCCCTAGCTATGGCCTCTGGGTTATGGGCCCTGGAGAAGCTGGACCCTGCAGCCCTCTGGCTTCGGCCCTCTGGAGCCACCTGACGGTGCATCATGGGAGGGAAGTGACCTGAACGTACAGGAAAACAATAAAGATGAAAGACCAAAGAATGCAGATAATAGCATGTTTAAATGATTATTTCCAAAACTAAAACAACCTGTTCTTATTCTGTTCTGTTAGATCTGGGACTGTTAGTTGAACGGGACAATAAATCTGACTCAATGTCTTTGTCAATACTAAAACAAACTTTTCAATTAAAACTCAAGTAAACACATGCTGATTATACAACGTGCATATATTGTGTTTTATGTATTTTTTTGTTTGTTTGTTTTTTCCTGGCATTAGTGAAAGACTTCCGAGGTCTGCAGCATCATGACTTACGATTCCACCAGTTTTATGAAGATATTCATCAGTGTTTTTAGCGCCATCTGCAGGGAGGAAAGTGTATCTACAGGAAAATTAACAAATAACGGCGCTTTACTTATATTCTGGTTTGGAATAATTAGTCACTTTAAACCAGCTTCATTAGGTAATAAATTATGTTTTTTTGTTGGCTATCTTAGCTGCTCCCGCCCGCATGGAGCGTGAAAACGTTAAAGAAAAAAAGCGACGCACCCTCCGGCCGCTCGGCAGCATCCTTCCTCCCCCTCGATAACAGCATCTTGGGAAGCAGCAGCGCGACGCACAGCACGAGGCACGTCGCGAGGGTCACCTTTTGAAACGTTGACATCACCATGCTAACAATTAAATTGTTACCTTATAGCCGTAAAACGACGATTATTCATGAATATTGGGGAAATAGAGACGACGTGGGTCGCATGAACTTCCTTGTTGACTGGAGGAACGGAAGTGCGCCGGAGCTGTAATTACAACATCTCACCGCTAGGTGACGCCAAAGGACCGTGTTTTACAGACGATCTGAATTATAAAAGCTAAACCAAACGGCTGCTTTCTCATAAAACGTGTAAGTTTGAGAAATGTTTGTGATCTAATTGTCATGATTAAATAAAAGGCACATTGTGGCTTCGCGGCTTTGGCCAAACCTCTTCTTATCCTGATCATGTGGCCCACAGCCTGTGGCACAGAATCAGTCTGAAATCCTCAAAATATGTGTTTTTTCATCCAAAGATGAATATTTATGCTGCAAAGCTGGATTTCTTGAGGCTATACAATAAATTCCTCTGGTTACTATGAGTTATTTTTATGTAAATGATGCCACTTTCACTATTAGATATTTCATATTTTAGTTTGACTATTACATTTGATCCTTGATTTAAATCGTTCTCTGACCAAGATCATTAAGTTTTACATACATCATTCTTTTGGTGGAAATATAGTGATTTTCAATGTATTAATTATACGTTAGATAATTTTTAATCTTATTTACATATTTCAGAAGTGTAATTAGTGTACTTGCTTGATTGATGCTGACTAATAAATGACCCTTAAAAAATTGTTGTTCTTATCAACAGCCTGATGTTGATTTATAAAAGAGTTAATTTCAGCATCAGTTTGGCTTTTAAACAACGTAAAAATAAAGAGTCAAACACAAAACCAGCAATATTTTTCTAATTATGTTTGAAATATCGACTTTAAATTTAAAGATTTATATCCTGTAGTGGACTTGAGTGTATGAATTTGGCTCTGTGATGGACTGGCAACCTGTCCAGGCTGTTACACACCTCTAGCCCAAGAACTGCTGGAGACCGGTACCTGGAGTGTCCTGCGGTTTCTTCTGCTCAGAGGTTAGAGTCAGATCATCTAAAAAATACAAGACACTGGGTCCCAGAAGGAAATGGATTGGGGAACACTGACCTACTCTGCTGTCCTGTTGAGGGGTCAGTGCCAGAGCAGAACAGAACCAGTGTGCAAAGTGTCAAACTTCAGTCCTCATGTGATGGAGTCCTTGAGGGGCTAGGATTCAGACCAAGGTGCAAAATGATCTTATGTTAGTGTTAGTCAGGTACTGCAAGGATTAAGGCTAATGAATGGAAGTCAACACGATGTGTCTAAGGAGTGGACCAACATCTGTATAACTGGGACCTGGACTATCTCACTACAAGGGACTGTGTGTCTGATATACTGATCTGTAGTACAGGAGTCCCACAGGGAGCTGTTCTGGCTCCATTTCTCTTCATCCTGTTCATTGAAGACCTCATGATCAACGTTGGATCTTTCCACCTACCACACTTATCTGATGATGATGATTCCATGATCAGATGACACACAGTACAGAAGAAGGATCTAAGACAGTTTGGACTTGTGCCAACAAAACCAGCGAGCAGGTTGCAGACACACCAGACTGACACCTGGAAACAGAGACCTGATGATGGACTCAAAAGTACCTGGGTGTCATTGATATCTGGTGAGGAGGCTTGGTTCTTAATGTAATACTCTGCTGGAGTAGCAGCAGCAGCATCTCAGCAGCTGATAGGAAGCAAATAGATAAACTAATCAGGAAGGTCAGATCTGTCTACAAATGCCCCTTAAACCAAGTGCAGGTTGAGGAAGACCACACAGCTTCTGGTCCAGGCCCTGGTCTTGTCCCGGATCGACTATGCAACTCTTTGCTGGCCGGTCTTCCGGCGTCCTCGGTTAAACCTCTGCAGATGATTCAGAACGCAGCAGCACGTCTGGTCTTCAACCAGCCCAAGAGGGCTCATGTCACTCCGCTGCTTATTTCCCTGCACTGGCTTCCAGTTGCAGCACGCATCAAATACAAAGCTCTGCTTCTGGCTTACCAGACTCTAACACACACAGCTCCTACCTACCTTCACTCCTTCATCCAAACCTACATTCCCACGCGTCAGCTACGCTCAGCCGCTGAAAGACGCCTAGCGCTTCCACCACAACGTGGCATGAGATCATGTTCCAAACTCTTCTCCTCTGTTATCCCCCGATGGTGGAATGACCTACCAAACTCGGTCCGATCCTCAGAGTCTGCAGCTACTTTTAAGAGCAGACTTAAGACTCACCTCTTTAAAGAACACTTTCAGTCTTAATGAGGAATTGATTTATGATTTATGATAGCGATTTGAGAATTTATCTCTCACTAAAAAAAAAAAAAAAAATGATACACTTGATGTATCAGCGTCGAAATTAAACTGGACTCCAAACAGTCCGCCTCCTTATATTGTTTCCTTCTCTTTGATTTCTTGCTTGTATGTTCTCTCAATGTAAGTCGCTTTGGATAAAAGCGTCTGCTAAATGACAGTAGTAGTAGTAGTAGTAGTAGGAAGACAGGAGGATGTTATCCCTTCCTGGAGAACCTGTCTCACTCTGTGCATCAGTTCATGTACTTCATTTAATTTCCATCCGGGGATTAATAAAGCATTTTTAATTTGATTTGATTAATGCATCACTCTGTAACTTCACAGCAGAGCTCCTTCTGTAGCAGACTGCTGCACCTCAGATGCAACAAGTCGTTTCAGCAGGTCGTTTCTTCCAGCAGGTCAGAGCAGGTCTGACAGACCCTATAAAACCAAAACCTGTGCAGTATTACAGTAAGTATTACAGTAAGTATTACAGTAGGTATTAAAGTAGGTATTACAGTAAGTATTACAGTAGGTATTAAAGTAGGTATTACAGTAAGTATTACAGTAGGTATTACAGCATTTCTCATGTGCAGTTGTTTCAAAAAGAACATTATAATCTGGTCTCCGTATTAGACATGATTTTTTTTTAACTTCGCACCTTATTTTGAGTTTTAATGCGGTATATTTATCTACAGAGATTTTTGGTCTAGTTTGAACAATAATTTTGCAACATGTTACAACTAAATTTCACCACTAACAGATAAATAACATGTTGTTCTTATTCAGAAGTACAAACTGTGTAAGATTATCTGTTACTTTTGTTTTTATTTTTGAATGTTTCCTCCTCTCCACCTCGTGTTTTTTGCTCAGGGTTCAAGAAAGTCAAAGTTTTTGAGGCTGAATTTGACACAGACACTGTTCACTAGCCACGCCCCCGCCCCCCATCCCCCCGCTATCCTGACGAGTGACTGTGTTTTATCACGAGGGTTCGTTTGTTTTTTAGCCCAGTCTAGTTTTATTGGTTTCTGTCTGACATCCAGGAAGCGAGCCACAGTGTTTACATCAGCTGAATAACTTATAACAGACAAGAAATGTCACAATATTTTACATAATTGTAGGAGCCATATGTGTTTTGTTTTTTTTGTCCGCATACCTGAGAGTGGAGGCTTGGCCTCAGCGGATTGGTTGCTTGTGGAAGCACCAGCCTATTTAAGCTGACACAGATGAGACTCAGGTGTTGCTGCGACGGGACAAACAGTTTTTTACTGTGTGGCAAGAAATGTGGCTGTAAAATAGACTACGTGGACTTACTGGGGCAAGTAACGTAAGAATCAACATAAACCAGCTTTACTATAGTAAATGGATCATGGACACAGTGAAAGAAGCCAAAGCAATAAACATCATCAAACAAAAATAATACAAGCTACAAATTATTTAAGCACAAGTAAAGACCACCACCGCATCAGTGACCAGGAGCGCCAATGTATAGGGTATTGGGGCGACAGTTCAATAATAATACAAATTTTAAAAATGTAAAACCTGAACATGGGAGTAATTAGCATCTGATATAGTGTTCATGTAATGTGGAAGCTGGAAACATCAACAAACCCACTCAGGGAACTGAAAAGTTCATTTTGGTTTTAGAGTTTATTATTTTTCTGGAACATTTTGTCATGACTTATGATGATGGTATTGATTATCTGTAGGAAATATTTGAATAAGGTCATTAAGGCCATTTCAGTACACAATTAACACACAAGCTGGAATTAAAACAGTTAACTGAGTATAAAACAAACTGTGTGAGTGAAATTGTGTTAAACTCTTCCTTCTGATCATTTACTTCACCCACCTTCACATTAAATAACAACGTTACTACAATGAAAACACATGGATGGTCTTTGCAGGTCTTCAGACGTGTATTAAAACACAGGGGTCTCTTCATTACACGCGAGTGAGCAGGATCATACAAAAGCTGTTAAGCATGCTCAAAACTTCTGTAGTAAGATGGTGATGTTTATTGTTGTGGTAGCAGTGTACGGGGTCCTGGGTAGAGGACGCTGGCAGAGTCCCATGAAGCTCACGCACATCTGGATCATCACTAAGAATCGGAAGCAGGAACAACCTTAAACATTGTGCTAGCAACATTTTGCTAGCAACATGTGATACTCCAGAACCTGATGTGGTTTGAAAGAGTTCCGAGGGGGGGGGGAGAGAGTTTGTTGCTGATATATATAAAAATGTGAACGGTGCAGCAAAGCGTCTCAGAGACGTGGAAAACGGTGCAGGAAACGTATTTGGTGAATCTGAGGGCGTAGTAACATTGTCTTCACACTGAAGGAGGTTTTCCACATTTTTTAAGATCAGCCATGTTTAATATATCATGTATTTTGAGGAGCGTGTCATCTGGATATCATCACCATGGAAGGGGGTCTTGGCTTTGACAAGCAGCCTTTTGTCTTTGTCCCTTCAGGATGTCTTTCGATCCAGCTGTGTGCGGTAAAACATTTCAGTCCCAGTCAGAACAATCTGACAATCAGAAGAAACGTCCCGCTTCTATCAGTGGATGGACGACGGGTCAATTCATTCTGTGGCACGTTCAATCAAACAGACTGTGGAAATGTTTTAAAAACAGCACTATGTTGTTCTGTTTGTGTTTAGGGTTCACGTTCAGGGCTGTATTCTTCTCCTGATAGTTTCACCACGCCTTTCTCCATTTTCACTTCCTGGTTGATCACAAGCTCAGATGTCACTTTTTAGAGGAACTGACAATGCAGCTCTGTAACAAAGAGTTCAAACACGGGCCGCTGCAAGTGTGTCCAATCAGAGTTTTCTTTTTTTATCTAACTCAACAGGGATCAGTCTGAAGCAAGAAGCTGATGAGAAGCGTGCTGCTGTGAGTTTCATGGTCCAGCTAGCTCAACGTGGTCCCTCTCCTGATCTGCAGAAAGAGAGAAAATATAGATAACACACATGCAGGTGGTTCAGCAACAAACACACACTGAAAGTAGTAAAATAAATTGTTACCGTTTCTAAGAGATATTTTCCTAAACGATCAATACTTAGAACAGAAGACTGTATATTTATACAGCTCAATAGAAAATCAATTACCAATTAGATCTATTACTTACACTCTGCATGTTTACATCTACATGTATCCTGCTGCATGTTGCATGAGTATGAACCTACCTGGCTAATGGTTATATTTGATGGTTATATTTGTGGGAAGTCTATTTCAAAAGTTTAAATAAATGTGCACAAAATTACAGCGTCAACAAACTGAGTCTCAAGAGAATCAACGATTGCATCAATTAGAAAGTAAAACTCTCTGAATTTAGACAATTTATACAACTTGGCTGTGCTGTGAGCTGCATTTCTAATCCAGGTTCATTCTCCAAACACTCCAAACAAAACATTTTTCTGCACACGATTCAACATACCAATCCTTTGCCTCACTTCTAACAAGAACTCACTGATTCCCCCAGAGTCCTTTAAGTTTTATTTTTCTTTATGAAGGTAAATGATCTCTAGATTCTGATGTCATTTCAGATTGAACTCTGGAAGACCTCAGTTTATCAGAAATAAAAATGTTCTATCTCTCAGAGCGTACTGAAGGTTCAGTTCAGAGCAGTTTATGAATTACAGCTGCTTATTTAACAATAAAATAATATGTTGGCCAGCTAGTGCCTTTAGTGAATGTGGATGAGCCTCAACATACATCAAAGCCTATATAACTGTTGATTCTTTGGTATTTATTACATTTATTTTCAACTTTCCTCCAACCAGCTGACCGCTGCCATCATCACGCCCAGCAGGAGGCCCAGTAAAGGAAATCCCAGCAGGGATTTTTCTGTCATTTAAAACTCTGAAGAAGCTCTTTAGGCATGTTTAAACCTGAAGGCAACATGTTTGAATGACAGCATTATTGATGGAGGCATGTCGTCTCATGTTTCTGATGTCATTTAAACAATTTACCACTGGCATGCAGTACTCAGGGAGATCTGTGTTAGCCTTTATCCAGAACAACAACAACTGATACAAGTTTTTTCTTTCTGAACGTGTTAAGTTTATCTTGATGTGGGCAAGAAAACATCTTCACTTTGTCCACAATTCAGATATAAAGACAGAGCAGACAGAATCCAACTTGATTCCCACATTTTTTATTTCTTTTTCTTTATTCTTTAAACATTCATAAAAAGGTAGCCCTGGATTTTTACTGAATCTGTAGTTGACTGCACAACAACTCTTTCCAACTTTACTTTTGCTTCTTGAATTTTAAGCCTCTGATACAGTCCACAATCATTTTACTGCTACTCAGTGGATGGAGCCCCATCCCAACATGTTTTACTATGACATCATATATATACACTATATTATCAAAAGTATTGGCTCACCCATTCAAATGATCAGAATCAGGTGTCCTAATCACTTGGCCTGGCCACAGGTGTATAAAGTCAAGCACTCAGGCATGCAGACTGTGAAGCAAGACATTTGTGAAAGAATGGGCGGCTCTCAGGAGCTCAGTGAATTCCAGCGTGGAACTGTCATAGGATGCCAACAAATCCAGTCGTGAAATTTCCTCGCTCCTAAATATTCCACAGTCAACTGTCAGCTCTATTATAACAAAATGGAAGCGTTTGGGAACAACAGCAACTCAGCCACGAAGTGGTAGGACACGTAAAGTGACGGAGAGGGGTCAGCGGATGCTGAAGCGCATAGTGCAAAGAGGTCGCCGATTTTCTGCACAGTCAATTGCTACAGAGCTACAAACTTCATGTGACCTTCAGATTAGCCCAAGTACAGTACGCAGAGAGCTTCATGGAATGGGTTTCCATGGCCGAGCAGCTGCAGCCAAGCCACACATCACCAAGTGCAATGCAAAGCGTCGGATGCAATGGTGTAAAGCACGCCGCCACCGGCCTCTAGAGCAGTGGAGACGCGTTCTCTGGAGTGATGAATCACGCTTTTCCATTTGGCAATCTGATGGACGAGTCTGGGTTTGGAGGTTGCCAGGAGAAGGGTACATTTCAGACTGCATTGTGCCGACTGTGAAAGTTGGTGGAGGAGGAATTATGGTGTGGGGTTGTTTTTCAGGAGCTGGGCTTGGCCCCTTAGTTCCAGTGAAAGGAACTTTGAATGCTTCAGGATACCAAAGCATTTTGGACAATTCCATGTTCCCAACCTTGTGGGAACAGTTTGGAGCGGGCCCCTTCCTCTTCCAACATGACTGTGCACCAGTGCACAAAGCAAGGTCCATAAAGACATGGATGACAGAGTCTGGTGTGGATGAACTTGACTGGCCTGCACAGAGTCCTGACCTGAACCCAATAGAACACCTTTGGGATGAATTGGAGCGGAGACTGAGAGCCAGGCCTTCTCGACCAACATCAGTGTGTGACCTCACCAATGCACTTTTGGAAGAATGGTCAAAGATCCCTATAAACACTCTCCTCAACCTTGTGGACAGCCTTCCCAGAAGAGTTGAAGCTGTAATAGCTGCAAAAGGTGGACCGACATCATATTGAACTCTATGGGTTAGGAATGGGATGGTACTTCAGTTCATAGTATGAGTAAAGGCAGGTGAGCCAATACTTTTGGGAATATAGTGTATACCATCTTGAAAGCCTCAGTTGATATCATCACTTCTAGTGTTAATACAAAAAGTAAAATATGCCATATTGTTAAAATGTTATGGATAAAATTGGAGCAGTTAATTTAGTTTGAAAAGGAAAACCAAGGATTCTAAATGCATCTGTCTGTGTAGAGCAGCGGCAGGATGGTTAAAGACGTGTTTTAGTGAAATATAAACGACTGCCAGTGAAAAAAATACCAGCTGTTAAAAGTGACACTGATATGAGGGTGCATAACTTCCACACCTGTGAAAACAGCAACAATGCCAAAGGATATACACAGATTGTATAGAATAACTTCCAGTTAACTTCCAGTGTGTTTCCTAACAGATATTGTTGGTTTATGGAGGTTTCTTTAGTGGAATAAAGTATGACTCCATGAAAGGAGCCATACAGGTGCAAGTCCTCCTGCTGACATGTCTCGTTTTACATACATAAACATACAAAATCAGAGACTACAGACAGTGTGAAAAATGTTTCTCTAGAAAAACATGTTACTGTTTATCCAGAAAACATGTCCTTGTTTACCCAGAAAACATGTCCTTGTTTATCTATAAAACATGTCCCTGTTTATATATAAAACATGTCCCTGTTTATCTATAAAACATGTCCTTGTTTATTCAGAAAATATGTCCTTGTTTATCCAGAAAACATGTCCCTGTTTATGTATAAAAGATGTCCCTGTTTACCCAGAAAACATTTCCTTATTTATCCAGAAAACATGTCCCTGTTTATCTATAAAACATGTCCCTGTTTATCCAGAAAACATGTCCCTGTTTATCTATGAAACATGTCCCTGTTTACCCAAAAAACATTTCCTTATTTATCCAGAAAACATGTCCCTGTTTATCTATAAAACATGTCCCTGTTTATCTAGAAAACATGTCCCTGTTTATCTATGAAACATGTCCCTGTTTATCCAGAAAATATGTCCTTGTTTATCCAGAAATCATGTCCTTGTTTACCCAGAAATTATGTCCTTGTTTATCCAGAAAACATGTCCTTGTTTATCCAGAAAACATGTCCCTGTTTATACAGTGGGGCAAAAAAGTATTTAGTCAGCCACCAATTGTGTAAGTTCTCCCACTTAAAAAGATCAGAGAGGCCTGTAATTTTCATCATAGGTATACCTCAACTATGAGAGACAAAATGAGGAAAAAAAATCCAGAAAATCACATTGTCTGATTTTTAAAGAATTTATTTGCAAATTATGGTGGAAAATAAGTATTTGGTCAATAACAAAAGTTAATCTCAATACTTTGTTATATAGCCTTTGTTGGCAATGACAGAGGTCAAACGTTTTCTGTAAGTCTTCACAAGGTTTTCACACACTGTTGCTGGTATTTTGGCCCATTCCTCCATGCAGATCTCCTCTAGAGCAGTGATGTTTTGGGGCTGACGCTGGGCAACACGGACTTTCAACTCCCTCCAGAGATTTTCTATGGGGTTGAGATCTGGAGACTGGCTAGGCCACTCCAGGACCTTGAAATGCTTCTTACGAAGCCACTCCTTCGTTGCCCGGGCGGTGTGTTTGGGATCATTGTCATGCTGAAAGACCCAGCCACGTCTCATTTTCAATGCCCTTGCTGATGGAAGGAGGTTTTCACTCAAAATCTTACGATACATGGCCCCATTCATTCTTTCCTTTACACGGATCAGTCGTCCTGGTCCCCTTGCAGAAAAACAGCCCCAAAGCATGATGTTTCCACCCCCATGCTTTACAGTAGGTATGGTGTTCTTTGGATCCAACTCAGCATTCTTTCCCCTCCAAACACGACAAGTTGAGTTTCTACCAAAAAGTTCTATTTTGGTTTCATCTGACCATATGATGTTCTCCCAATCCTCTTCTGGATCATCCAAATGCTCTCTAGCAAACCGCAGACGGGCCTGGACGTGTCCTGGCTTCAGCAGGGGGACACGTCTGGCACTGCAGGATTTGAGTCCCTGGCGGCGTAGTGTGTTACTGATGGTAGTCTTTGTTACTTTGGTCCCAGCTCTCTGCAGGTCATTCACTAGGTCCCTCCGTGTGGTTCTGGGATTTTTGCTCACCGTTCTTGTGATCATTTTGACCCCACAGGGTGAGATCTTGCGTGGAGCCCCAGATCGAGGGAGATTATCAGTGGTCTTGTATGTCTTCCATTTTCTAATAATTGCTCCCACAGTTGATTTCTTCACACCAAGCTGCTTACCTATTGCAGATTCAGTCTTCCCAGCCTGGTGAAGGTCTACAATTTTGTTTCTGGTGTCCTTTGACAGCTCTTTGGTCTTGGCCATAGTGGAGTTTGGAGCGTGACTGTTTGAGGTTGTGGACAGGTGTCTTTTATACTGATAACGAGTTAACACAGGTGCCATTAATACAGGTAA
>SSNP01000042.1:2275415-2312617 GCA_006937955.1 Pachypanchax playfairii | reverse complement strand
TTTATCCAGAAAATATGTCCCTGTTCATCTATAAAACACGTCCCTGATTATCCAGAAAACATGCCCCCATTTATCCAGAAAACATGTCCCTGTTTATCCAGAAAACATGTCCCTGTTTATCCAGAAAATATGTCCCTGTTCATCCATAAAACACGTCCCTGTTTATCCAGAAAACACGTCCCTGTTCATCCATAAAACGCGTCCCTGTTTTTCCAGAAAACATGTCCCCGTTTATCCAGAAAACATGTCCCTGTTTTTCTATAAAACATGTTTTTGTTTACCCAGAAAACATGTCCCTGTTTATCTATAAAACATGTCCCTGTTTATATATAAAACACGTATCTGTTTATATATAAAACACGTCTCTGTTTATCTATAAAACATGTCCCTGTTTATCCAGAAAACATGCCCCCATTTATCCAGAAAACACGTCCCTGTTCATCCATAAAACGCGTCCCTGTTCATCCATAAAACACGTCCCTGTTCATCCAGAAAACACGTCCCTGTTCATCCATAAAACACGTCCCTGTTTATCCAGAAAACACGTCCCTGTTCATCTATAGAACACGTCCCTGCTTATCCAGAAAACATGCCCCCATTTATCCTGAAAACATGTCCCTGTTTATCCAGAAAACATGTCCCTGTTTATCCAGAAAATATGTCCCTGTTCATCCATAAAACACGTCCCTGTTTATCCAGAAAACACGTCCCTGTTTATCCAGAAAACATGCCCCCATTTATCCAGAAAACACGTCCCTGTTCAGCCATAAAACACGTCCCTGTTTATCCAGAAAACATGTCCCTGTTCATCCATAAAACGCGTCCCTGTTTATCCAGAAAACATGTCCCTGTTCATCCAGAAAACATGTCCCTGTTCATCCAGAAAACACACCCTTGTTTATCTAAAAAAAATGTCACTGTTTATCTAGAGTTTGTGTCCATCTTGAGGAGTTTTATTTGTAAAATGTTTCTGGTTTTAACATTAAAACAATTTTCATAAACAAAACAAAATGTCAAAATTTTCATGTTTTTTTCTGTAATCTGTAAATGAAA
The DNA here is from genome assembly GCA_006937955.1 of Pachypanchax playfairii. Classification (NCBI taxonomy): domain Eukaryota; kingdom Metazoa; phylum Chordata; class Actinopteri; order Cyprinodontiformes; family Aplocheilidae; genus Pachypanchax; species Pachypanchax playfairii. Next base: position 2,311,564 of record SSNP01000042.1, on the reverse strand, counting down.
GTTCGACTTCTAACTATTTGCAACCAATCCCTAATTCTTTGAACATTGTGGCAGTTGCACGGTGGTGCAGTTGGTCAGTGCTGTCACTTTGCAGTCACACAGTCATGGGTTTGCCTTCCTGCTGCTGCCTATCTGCTTGGAGTTTGCATGATTATCTCTCGTGCATGTGTGGGATTTTTCCAGGTTCTCCAGTTTCCTCCCACAGAACACAAACTTTGATGTTTGATTAATTTACAAATTCATATTTGCCGTAGATGTGAGTGTGAGAATGAGTGGTTGTTTGTCTCTGTGTGGCCTTGGGATGGACGGGCGACTTGGCCACGGTGTAACCCCGCCTCTCACCAAATGGCTGACACAAGCCCCATAAGACTCTGCGCATGAAGAATTGGGTAAAGAAAATGAATGAATGAATTTTATGCATTATTCTCAACTCTTTCCAGACGCAGGTTGTATCTTGAGGGGTTCCAGGATATGCAGCCCCGAGTATCAAGTCTCATGTCTACATATGGTCCCAGTTGGAATGGGCTTGTCATGATATCTCATGCATGGTTTAGTTTAAACTGTCAGTGCAGCTGTCCAGGAATGTATTTTATTGTCATTAGAATATTACCTCTTATTGTGGCTGCCTCTCAGTGCTTCCATTAAAGTGGCCTCCTTCATAGTCCAGCTGGCACAGGATCATATTATTCTTAAGGAAAAACTTGTCTCCCACGCAAAATCTGCAGAGTGAAATAAAAACAATATGATCCTGAGTCTTCAGCTGAAGTGAATCATCCGGTCCCACAGGAGGACTGCAGACATATTTTCATACAGCTTATATCTACTGCAATGATAATTAGAAAATTAATCTTGCATAACTGTGACCTGATTAAATATTCAAGTGATATTCCAAGTCTTTAACCCTTCAAGTTTTTACACAGTATGAATCTAATCACATTCTGATTACAACACACAAGTAATATGCTCATAATGACCCGTGAGCTACACCTCCCTGATACGTCAACTGAATTTGATCTCCCTGGCTAATTGCTCCCCTAATCTTACCTCTGACGGCAGAGCTGACAGGCAAAGCAGTCTAAATGGTAAACGTTGTCTCTGGCTCTCATCACCATCTCAAAGGCAGGGATCAGCTTACTGCAGGCTGCACAATTCCCCGTCACCCCAAAGAGTCTGCGTAGGGAGAGAGGGTGAGGAACAGGACAAACAGGACAGTAATCAGGATGCACTCACGGATACGTTTCAACCTGCCACAGCAAAATAATAAAAGCTAATATCAAAAAAATGTCTCAGTGAGCAGCGCACATGTTGCTCAAGCACCAGTTCCAAGTAATCATATAATGCTTTATAGTGGCACTTCCTACAGATTACTCATGAGTCTCTGTAAAGCAAATCTCACATCATTCCATCTTTATATGCAGCCAAGTGTGAAAAGGACTCTCATCCTAATTGTAAAAGATGATTGGATGCGCTTGTCATGATAAGAACTCAAGCCATGTGATTAAAAAACGGCTGCAAACGCTTGTTATATGACAGTTTATCAGATTAAAAACTGGAAATGGTGAGAATTACAGCTGGAAGCAGACACTGATGTTTCCACATGTCAGATGACTAAAAGGATTGTTTCAACACTAGTTCTGCCAAATTAACCACAAATTGTTGGCAATTAAATAGAAACCTCAAGTTGCCTGTTTTAGATCATCTATTCCAGTAACTCATTATGTGCTATCCAGAAATGTATTTATTAGTAATTCTCCAGTATTTTTCATGTCTTGGTGACCATTCAGAATATTGTAGCTACTTTGCAGTGTTAACAGCTGATTTATGTGATTTGACTCATTCAGAGTTGTGCAAAAATTTTGGGCTGTTTCCAGTGCTGTATGATGTGATTAAAGACCCAGAATGTATCTAGTATGTTATTACAATGTTATTACTATTCAGACAAATAATGCTAGAAGGATTGTGTTAAAGATTATTTTCTATTTAAAGTTTCAAACATATTGTCAACATACAACTGGTTATTTTAAAAACAGTTGAACTTTGTTTCAAGTTTTTCTGACTTAGGTTTTGATCTTTTTAACAGCTGCTTCTGACGGGAACAAAACAAAACAAAAAACTGGTTTAGATGTTATTTATTTTAAAGAAAGGAAAGTCTTTTTATTTCACTCTTTAGAAACCAACAACTGAACAACCTGCAGACCAACTCTAATGTCTGAACTAGTCTTTCTAGCCAGCTGCAGATAGTTTCACCTCTTATTCACCTCCAGCAGAATGAACAAGCAGCTCTTACAGCCTTACACACATGAAGATAAGAGAACATGGATAATTTCCATATTCCATCACAGGCCAAATTAAAAAGGACGTTTTGGAAGGAAATGTTTTAAGAAATGTGTTTGTGGAGTGTACTGTGGACTTTGTATCCCACAGCTCCAACTACCAAATGAAAAACGTCATCAAATGAGTGACTAACATGGGAACAAAAGCAAGTCCTAATTACCAGAATGTTCTGATCTAACAAGCATGAGTCCTTCATAGGCACCTGGTGGGTTTTTTCCTTCTCCTTAACGAGCCTATGAAGCTCAATGCTAATTCTCCACTAATGGTCCAATTAAAAGAAATCACATGGTTTTAATCCTGCTCTTCAAAGGCTTTTGGTCTGCACCCTTGCAATGATGAGGAAAACAGGAGGCAATCTAGCCAATTTAACTGTCAAAAGGGGTTTTGGTCTCTTAAGTGCAGCGCAGCTAATGAGCGACTTAGCTCCAACGAAATCCAGCTGGATTCGACATGAGACTAACACATGAGTTCAGCAATGTGGTCGGGAAATCAGGAGTTCTGTGATCGACCAGAACCAGGCTACGTTACTTGTTAGAGGAACCAGACCTGACAGACAGACAGACAGACAGACAGACAGACAGACAGACAGACAGACAGACAGACAGACAGACAGACAGACACTGTAGGCAGGCATTAAATGCACTAAAGAGAGAAATTTCTAATTAACTGGTATCATATAAAGTGTCAACGTGTCCGTGATTGTTTTTGTCTCAGAAAAATGTAGATCTAGCCACCTTTATATTTCTTCTTTAAAGAGGCCATTTCATACAAATTTCAGGACTTTGTGGTTATTTCTGAAGTACTAACCAGTAATATGAAACATTTTATATCTAAAAAACGTCAGGAAACACTGATTAACAGACCTTTCAGTCTGTCTGCATTAAAATTCGGGGTAAAATTCCGGCTCCTTCCGTCAGGCTTCGAGCAGCAGCTCGTTCATATTCATTATTCGAATTTGCTGGACCCTGATTGGCTAACAAACTAGCCTATAAGAGTAAGGTATACTGTTTCCTGCCCCGCTGCGCATGGTAACAGCAGACGTCATGTCTTCCTGTTTGCTACATCTTATGCTAACAGCTTTTAGCTAGCAGCATGCTAGGTGTGGTTTCAACTGCAATTAATACTAATAAACAAAGGAGTTGTGATGAAACAGATACAGGCCTTTCGGACTCGGGAGAACTCGGGTTTTATCACCACCTCCGTAGTTTGAGAGATTAAAACTAAAAGAGAAGTTGTTGACCTGTTTTCACCCACTATGAAGGTAAGAACACCTGTGGAGCTAAAATATTCAACAGAAACCTCAGAAAACCTGTTTTTAATGGAAGGGCATCTTTAATCCAAGCTAAGCTAACAGTGACATAGATACTCTTGTAAATTAGTTTAATTCCTTGTTGAAAAAAACGTTGAATAAAAAATAAAGTTCCAGTTTTAAGGAGGCTTGAAAAACACATTTTATAAAAGTTTAAAGTTTTGAAAACTGTTGCTTTAATCATTGTTTGATCTTCAGTTTGTTACTGTAATTCATCTCACTACTTCCCAACAACAAGTCAAACTGTTAATCAATAACTTTAATAAATGAGAACAAGTCTGGAAAACATCTAACAAAGCTGCACAGTACAGGCTTCACTCTATATTTCTTCAACAATTTCTCAAAACATCCTAAAAGGTCAGCAGCCTGTCTGTCCTGTTGCAGCGCTCATTCCTCCAAACGTGCAGCTGCTGCTGACTGCTGCAGCTTTTATACAACTTTCAACACATAAACCAGTTTGTGTGGAAGAATGAAATATTGTTGATGTTTGATTTATAGATAAGACAAACAGTTACTTCTTGTTGTGTCCAATAAAGAAACCTAAACTTTCTAATCAGTCCTGGATCAATTATTAATTAAATTAATTTAATTATTATTACAGCCGTCAGTATTTTTAAACAAACAACAAATGTCACATGACAGATTTAGTTCCTGGAATTGAAGCTTATGATGTTGAAGCTTGGTTTTGTTTGTTTGTTTGTTTTCTACATGCTCCTCTCTCTCTCATGGCTTGTGGGGGTTGTACCTCAGGTAGTCTCTGCGGCAGAGGATGAGGTTGGCCCGGGTGTAGAGGGTGGAGCCCACCTGGCCCAGGCGGCAGTCACAGCAGGCGCACTTCAAACAGTCCTCGTGCCAGAACCTGTCTAACGCCTGAAGCATGAAGCGGTCCCGTATCTTCCCGTTACAGCCAGCACAGCCTCGTGGCTTCTCTCTGGACTGGAGGGACACGACAGACACACCTGGTAGATAGAAAGCAAAGAGACAGCATGAACCAGAAGGACAGTGAAGTCTTCAGGACAACCAGGTGATTCTCAGACTGAGATTCAAACTTAATTTTAAAGTATTTGCCTTTGATTTTTAGGGAATGTTCAGACGGAACTTTCTATTCCATTTCCTTTTTTGTATTATTTCTTCAGATTTTTTGTTTTATAGCGGTTATTTGACATGAAAGTAGTGAATCCAGTCCTGAATCAGCGTGTTAAAGCGGTGCAAGATTCCACTCTGCTTGTTACGAGTATCAGAGGAATAAAAGCGATTCTATGGGATAATAACTGCATTAAACGTTGTGTTGCACAGCTTCAGTCAGTTCACAGCAAACATGCAGCACAGCCACTCACTCTCCTCCTTGTCCAGCACCATCCTTCACCACGATCCGACAGCAGGAGACTCTCTCTCCTTCTTCTCCAGCCAAACAACACGACGCACAGCAGAAATTACACTTATCAGTCTCAAGCCGCTCAAACTTTGGATCTGCTCTTCATCGTCCCTGCAGAAAAGATCTGAGAGCAGCCAGAGGATGGAGAGCGACGCTTCCGGATGCGGTCCTCCCTCACCGGTGGTGTGGGACAGCTGTCCTCCGTGTCCCGATGACTGATGTCAGTGTTAAAGTATGTCTGTAGCTGCACGGACTGCGGTCGTTCCCCTTAACGGAGCCCTTCTGCACAAACTGGACTCCACACAGCCTCCTCCCTCTCTCTCTCTCTCTCTCTCTCTCTCTCCCCGCTTCTCCTTCTGCAAATTAAAAACCCTCCCACAGCCAGTTTTTTCTACGCTGCGTGCTAATTATATAAAGTCATTATGCTCAGATCTGATAGGACCCGCCCCTCCCTCTTGGAATCAATTATTCAATACACAGTCACACACCGGGACAGCCCGGGCCTGAGGTGTTTTAGAATGAGCTTATTCAACTCCAAGGACACCAATTATCTCCGGGGCGCCCTGTAGTCAAAGCCGCGGCTTTTCAGCGCGGCAGATGCAGAGCCCTTTGCACGCGCGTGCACACGCGCGAGCACGTTTGCCCCTTATTTTTCCAGTGATGTTTTTAAAGTGATAATAGATTGGCTAAGGGGTAGGAGCATGCACTACAATAGCACAAGGATACAATAAAAGTCACGTGCAATTCTGGGTTTCTTAAGGCTCCTCGTGGAAATACTAACAATGAATGAATAATTCTCTAGACTCAGAGTCACAACTGCTGCAGTACAGTATGAATAATATCAGCTTATTACGAGACAGAAGCTACAAGCCTCAGCTTGGCCAGTCAGGTAACATCAGGACTTCCATTTATTAGTCATTACAGGAATGGGTTCAGAGAAATCTATTAAGTAGGTCATTATAACAGCAGTGAACATTACAGAAATATAGAACACTCTAAACACACACTAAACTCAATATCACTTCTAATGAAGCCATGAAATCTGCTGTAATGACAACAGTTCAGAGAGATGCATCAGATTCATGCAACTGTCTAAAATTAGACTTAAACCTCAAGCAGCTTGTTCAGATACACAACAGAATTCAGATCCTTCAAGTCAGCAAAGCTGCAATAATATAAAGTAAATATACGTTATTACCTAAAGTCCTTGAAGGAATAAAATGTGAGTAAAATAAGAAAAATGTGGCATTATTTTTTTTTTATTTTGGAATGTTATAGGATGAGTTCTGTGCTGCTTGTTCTTATTCATTTGTTGTTTTACTGTCGTGTACAGCACTTTGGCCGGCGTTGTCGCCGTTTAAATGTGCTTTAGAAATAAAGTTGATGATGATGATGATTAATATTATTATTATTATAACTACATCAGTGTGCACACAGACTTAATTAAAGGATGTAGAAGACTCTGATACCATCTACCCTCCAGTTGAATAATGCATTTACCCTATGCTCTTACCCAGTAACAGATATAAATGTTAATTCTAAATTTTGGGTACAACGTACTGGTTGAGGGGGAAAAAGTCAAACTTGTTCTAACTTTTTGTTTTACAAGAAGAATGTATCTTTAAGTCTCACTGGAACAACCTTAAACTTACATGAATAGAGAGAACTCGTAGGGAACCCGTGGTTCAGTTTTTTGGAATAACTTTTTCTACCTCAGTCATATTTGTCACTCATATTTGAAATGGAAAGTTTTTGGTTAAAATCCTGTTCAGGTAAAACTCAAAACACTATTGAAAGGTACATAAATGCTGCTGTGTTGCTTGAGCATCACCTTGGTTAACATGGTCCTTATAAGATGCTGAGAAACCAGGATGTTGGATGATTGTAGTAGTACATGTGGACAAAGTGGTTAAACCCACAAAGATCACTGAAATTATTTAAATCTGACAAAAGTCAGAATACATAGAAATCAACTAATAAAAATCCAACAGCTTTTGAATTTTGGTTCAACAGAATCATTTTAAAACAAGCTAATGAACCAAGCTGGGATGAAAGTGACGGTACCTTAACTTCACATTTAATTGCAGAACTTTTTGAGTGGATCACTACAGTCAGGTGGTTCCTGTAAGTCTTAGTGAGACTACTGCACCTGTCCACAGGTGTTCTGACCCACTCCATGAATAAACTGCTCCAGCAGTCTCAGATCTGAAGGTTTCTTCTCCAGATGTTTCAGCTCCTTCTACAGATGTTCAACAGGATGCAGATCAGGGTTTAGAACAGTCCAGTGTTGCTTCTGATCCAGTCTTGTTGTGTTATGTGTGTTCTGGATCACGATCCTGTTGGAGGACCATGACCTGGGACTAAGACCAGGCTGTCACTCCAGAAGGTCTTCAGATTTCATTGTAACCTGCAGATTTAAGACAGCCTGAACCAGCTGCAGCAGAACAGACTGAAGATAAAACTCCATGTTGGTGCACCAAGCAGTCCAGGACAGGCAGCTTGTTGTCCTCAGGATCCGGTCTGGTGATTCTGATGTTGTTGTTAACTGAGTTAATGTGTTTTGTGGTTAAATCTACATCTCAGATTTGGATTTTGACCCAGGTATCATCCACATATCTAAACCAGTGGCTCTTTTATGAGAGTTTAAAGCCCGTGTAAAGTAACAACAAATGTGTGTTCTGAGTTTGTCACTGCACAGGAATATTAGTTATTAGTCATCCAGCCAAATTTGAATGATTAAAAACACTGTGAAGCATATGAAATTTGGTTACAAAATAATGAAAGAAGGATCAGTTTTCTCTGCTCTGAGACGCTGGGGGCGTGTCCGCTGCAGGCGCTGAAACCTGTCTGTCTCATCCTCTAGCAGCACCTCCTTCTCTTCCCCACATCACTGCATTTCCTCCGTTTCTGAGTTCCGGCTGGTTCGTTAAGTTTGAGGTTCTACCCACATGTAAAACTGCTTTTGCATCGCTGCTTTTTGAGGAGTTGAAATATTTCCACACAACCGCAATGCTTCAGACTTGTTGATCAGTGAAGGAGCGGAATGTGCTGCTACGCCATTCTGAGCTTTGTTTAGCATATGAAGGCAGCAGGTGGCAGAAGTAGCTCCTACCTATCATGCTGGTTTAGTTACTGTCTACTGTGTGGCTCCTCTGCACAAAATCCACCCAAAGCTTTTTCAGACGGTCGTCCCTCGGATGAAGGAGCGGGAAAACCACTGAAGCTACCGCACTGTACGGTTTTATATGACGAGAGCAGCAGGGGGCGGGGTTATCCTGAAGGGCAGCCACGTGATGACTCGCGGCTACCCTTTTAGACCCGCCCATAAAATCCTGAAAGAGAAAACTCTTGAAACGCAATTTGAAGGCTAACTCCACAATTCAGTATTTAATTGTTGGGAGGTTTTTCACATGTTTAGAACATTTATTATGTTTATAATGTGGTTAGAAGAAAATAGAAGAATTCCCTTTACACGGTCTTTAAGGCTTGTTTATCTGCCACCTCCATGTAGAGACTGGTGACAATAGGGTCCATTGCACAGCCGTGTTTCTGCTAGTAAAAACTGTCATTATATCTGAAAGATGGTTGTTATTTAAACTTCATCTTCAAGGAGTTTTCTGACAGTTTCTACTGTCACTCCACAGATCTGAACAAAGAGGAAATGAAAAACAGAAACCAAAATGTTGTTTCTAAGAAACTGTGAGTTCGTTTTCTAAACTCAACATACTTGGACACCTCAAACCAAACAGGATCCTCGGACAGAGACTGTTCCACCTTAAAGACAAAACCCCCAAACACAGACTGAGTGGTGAACACAGTCCAGTGAGGACGGTTCAGATCTCTACAGAGACTCAGCTGGACTCTTACATCTTTAAGATAAAGGACAGAGACATGTTGGACAGAGAGGACAGTTGAAGATTCTCAGTAATCAGGACAGGTCAGATTAATCCTCATCACCTCAGAGGAAACTTGCAGAGTATCAACTTTTAAACTGTAGGAAGTGAGCTGGCCTGCAGATCCCCCCTCCCCCATTACACACACACCCTCCCCCAATCAGGTCTTTGTTGAACTGGTTTGCATGGAACATGGTTTGGTACCATGCTTGAAGGTGTGAAATGTGAAGGAGCCTTTTTGATGGAAGGTGAAACATTTTCAAGAGACAGGAGAAGAAGTCCTGTTGCCTTTTTTGGAAAAAAAGTTCTGGAATGTCAACTAAAAGGTTGCTGACTAACTACCCTCAACTTGCCCTGAGATGCAATAAGAGAGCTCTGAAGCAGGACAGGTGGGTCAGTGACCCCTGGTGATTTCATCACACCAGAACAGTAACTGTCTCAGCAACAACTCAAACCTGAAACCTGCAACATCCGATCAGAACTGAAGTGGATCTTTAGATGCAGCCTTGCAAGTCAAATCCCAGACTGAGCAAGGCCAAAGAGCAGGTTTAGACTAATGTTGACTGTTGAAGATACATTTCTACTGATGGATTTTTGGGACATTACTATGATTTTTTTTTCCAAAGCAAGTTATTCACCCCAATCCCTAAACAGCGCTGCAGCCTTCTCTCTAATAGATGATCCGGCTCTAAATCCTCCTCATTAGGCGCTGTGGAATAAACAACTGTTCTAACATGGCCCTTGGATCAGGTCACACTAATTAACCAGCACCATCGACCAACTATTTCTCATTATCCACCCTCTCATCTGATCGCATATAGGCTGTCAAGACAGCTAACGATCAGCAGACTAATTAATCAGCTGATGAGGTACAAGTGAATCTCTGGGTTTCCTCTTTATTTGTGAGACACATGGGAGCTAATTAGTTCAATTATTAATGCATCTAATTAAATATTTTCTGTGGGTATTCATGGTTACAGTCTTGTCTTGTACGGACCGTGGTGATAAATAGATGTAGAGTACTTCAGGCCCTTTTGTCCTTTATTTTCACGTGTAGTAAGTCCAATGCAACGGCTGGCCTAGACTAAACACTGCAGACTATTCATGGGCCCGGATCCCATTAGACTAATTGCACTAAAAGCAGTCTGTGGATGACAGTAAAGGTGAGCTGGTTAGGGCTCTAATTAGCAGTCAGTGGAAATAGGAAGCCTCTTTTACCATCTGCTGCAGCTTGCCATCATGTCTTCTGTGTGAAAAGGGCACAGACAAATTTAGGCATGTTTTGTAAAAGGGCTGTTTGTCAGATATAATGCCAAAAGAGGCAGACTCACTGGAAGCACATTTCAAAGAGTAACTGCTGACTTTAGAGGACAAAATACCAGAAAATATGGCAAAATGCAACACACCACAGATCTGCTTTAACCATAGTAAATGTTTTCTTCCACCTTTACTCATTTTTTAAACATTTACAGTGTTTGATTCCTGATGGTATTCTCAAACAAAAGCAAAAAAAAAAACTGAAAGTATTTTGAGTAAAACCGAAACTGGTTTACAAAGTAAATGTTGTCTTTGGAGCAATTAGATTATACTAACTTATTTAGTGTTATAGTTAGTGAGCTGTTACAATAGCCAAACATCATCCTTAAACTAGAAATTATGTGAGATCTGGTTGTTTTGTATTAGTTCATTTGAACAGCTTTGGTTCATCACAACAAATATACAACAAAATCCAAAACAGCATTTTAACAAAAATGTTAACAAAATATCAAAACGGAAAATGACAATGGGGAACTGCAGGATGAGAACCCAGAAATAAAACAGAAGGATCTGATGAGATGAAAACATGGAGGATTATTTATCCAGGGAGGAGGATTACTGGATGACAAAGAGCTGGAATAATTAGCTAATGAACAACAGGCGTCCGTTCCAGAAAGCAGGTTATGTGACATAACCGGATAAGTTTGAGGGTAAGTTTGTAGATAACCTAAATTCAGTTCCAACAACGGAGGTATATATCTTTCAAGGTATGTTGGTAACCATAGCAACTTAATCTCGGTCGACTGTGGCTCAGGGGTTAGAGCGGTTGTCCTCCAACTTGAAGGTTGGTGGATCGATCCCGGCTTCCTGAACCCCATGTTGCCCCCGATCTGCGTATTGGGTTGTGTGAATTAGCCCCTCCCCTCTCCCGTGTGAATGGGTGAATGACAAAAAAACTGTAGTGTGAAGCGCTTTGGAGGTCGTAGGACCTAATTAAAGCGCTATACAAGTGCACCCCATTTACCAATCTCTGAAAAAGGTCTCTTGCTGTATGTCTGTCGCAGCAAACCATGTGAAACAACGCTACGGAAACTCCGGGGAGCCAAAAAGCGCCACTACGCAAAATCACCCGCAACATAAAATTTAAATTAATTCTATTAATCGATATCACCCAGACTTAACACAAACACATGGTTATATAGAGGCTGGGTGGATCAGCTAAAAGCTGGACTCTGTAGTCTAGTGGGAGTGTGCTCAGGAGTCTGTTCCAGAAAGCAGGTTATGTGACATAACCAGATAAGTTTGAGGGTAAGTTTGTGGATAACCTGAATTTTCAGTTCCAAAAACGGGGAAATCTTTCAAGGTATGTTAGTAACCATAGCAACAAAGTCTCTGAACATAACCTGGTCAGGAGCAGGTTATGTTCCAGGTAACCTTGTTCCAGAGAGGGTTTTGAGCATGACGTGCCCTTTTGATGATGATCCTGTGCAGCGTTTGGACTTTAAATAAAGTAATCTAATTCATAAAAATTTCCAACATTGCATCGCCGTTATCATTAATGAATGTAAAATGCAGTGCGTTACTATAAATTGATAAAACAAACTACTTGTCTAGACACACAGACACATGGTTATATTGCAGCTGGGTAGAATAACTAACGAGCTGGACATTGGAGTTTTGTGGAAGTTTGCTCGCCTTTCATGCAGAAGATTACGGTTCAATCTCCGGTGTTGACAGCTCATGTGTTGAATAGTCAGTTTTATTCACATAATTCAAGGATTATTATTATTTTTTTTTTTTTTTAGCAACGCAGTTCACAATCTTCTTGTGTATCATCTTGACTTGGTACTGAGTTCTTCTGGCTCCAGACGGGTTACATCTGATTAAACAAGGAGTAAATATACGTCTAAATTAATTTACAGGATATTATTGTACTTTTAGCACATTAGTGGCAAAAGAAAGTAAGTTTTAAAAGGTTATTCAAAATACTGAAAAACATTTTAAATTAAACATCCTCCAGCACCCCAAAACCCACAGTAGGAATAAGGGGTGGAAAATGAATAATTAAAATGAAATGTTATTTTTTTAAATAAAATTTAAAAAAGAGCGTTGAGCGTTATGATATCTGTTAAACTCACACATTTACTCTGTTATTTTTTACCAACATTCTCTCTTTTGCTGCTGCAGCTGTTTTGTTTTTCTTTATAATTATTGGGTTGAATTCTTCATAAGCAGCATCAAGACTTCCAACTCTGCTTCTGGATAATATGCTGCTCCTTTGTTTCCTCCTTCACTTTCCATTGTGACTCGTGAATTCGGTGATCCATTGAGAGGGTCTTTATGTGTTCAGGCTGCGCGCTCACAAACTCTGGTTAACAAGGAGTAGGTTAATTAACCAGATTCTTATCAGGTGTTCTGGAACCGACATTCTTGGTTGATTAACCATGAGTTCAGGGTTTAAATGGTAAGTTGACCAAGCTGTCTGGAACGGACCTCTGGAACAAGTGGGTAAAGAACAGGTAAAGTAGATGGTGACTGACTGGCTTAAAAAAGATTTAACTTGAAAAAAAAACCCTCCAAGTTAAATAATTTTATCTTCAATCCTGATGTCTTAATGTAAGTTAAGAGTTTTTATAAGACTGCCATTAAATTTAAAATGAGTTCATGAAATACTCACATATCTCAATTTCATCTGATATGTTGTTTATGTTCTTTTGGGAATAAAATGTGGGTTATGAAATGTAGAAATCATTACCTTCTGTTTTTATTTACATTTCACACAGAGTTCCAACTTTTTGGGAAATGAGGTTTTATGATTTTATTGCTTTTAGTATGAAAACCCTCTTTGGCGTTCGGAGCTTAGTTATGCTTTTGAATTGTAGGTGAAGCATGTCACAATTTAATAAGAGAAGGTTTATGATATTTCAGGCTAAATCTTAGTAAAACATTTTTAAAATGCAGGAAAAACTGGAACATTCTGCAATCTTACTCTTCAGTGTTATTCTATCTGAGTAACCCGGCATCTAAAGTTCTACCATGATAATAGACAGAACAGTAAAAATGTTGTGAAAAAGACAAATCTTGTATAAATGATTTAAGGATTTAAGGATAAGAAACCTCAATGACACACATACCAGAGGGAAATATTAAACAATTACTAACTGGTTGGCTGAATCTTTAAAGAGTCATTTTAAAATCGATAACAGCATCATTTAGAACAGGAAAACGTCTCTAGTTGGTATTTTCTTTAGGAAACAAGTGAAAAAGAGCAATCCTAACTTTATTTCTTGGAGAACTGCCTCTAAATATTTAAATCAGTTGTGTTAAAGTTTTGTATTAATTTGAAAATACAGGCTTCACTTGATATAATTCTCCATATCTGTCAGTGAATAAAGTAATTTGTTATGGCTGTAGAGCATGAATACTTTATATGATTGACTTTAAACAGGAAATTATTCACTTTGACAAGTTTCCAAAGAACATAATCACTTAACAACAAAATATAACACTTAAAGTCAGTGTTGTTTGTTTTTCTTTGTTTTGGGAAAATAATTCTGGAGAATTAGTTTTTTTTTCCGCAATAAATTAAAATACAACGTAGATTTCAAACAGGTGTTAAATTTCTTTCTCTGATTACTACAACTACTATAATATCAAGTATCATATAAAACCTGATCAGTGACAATAATTATTATCATTATTATTCTAATACAGCTCCTCTATGATCTGGAAACTCAATTTTATCTGTTATCTTTCTAATCGGTCAACATGGTGAACAATCAATCATTGTGTGCACTTGTGTAGAATAACACACATGTACAAAAACAACTAATTCATGTTTTCAAACATGACAGCACGAGACAACATACTGTCTCTCTGTACTACATGTTATTCCCAATGTTACAGACAAATTTACCTTTCAGACTTTTACAAGAAAAGATAGATTCAGCTCCTGTAAATGAAGAACCACACAAACTGTTTCTGCTCCAGCTTGGATCCAGTTCTGTGAAGGTTCACGACTCTGGAAACCAACCAATCATCTGTCAGTCAAACTAAGCTGCAGAGTTTTAGATTGGAGTGGGGATGTGCTCACCAGCTGTGAGATTAAGGGAGACTGATCGATGGCCTCTCTGATTGGCTCTCGGTGCGTCTCGGCAGCATCCAGTCCCCTTCCTTTGGATGGTTGTTCTCGGCCAAGCCAAAAGCAATTCTTCCTCCACACGGGGGCCAAATAAGATCACTGACCTGAAGCTATGAGGCCACGCCTGAAGCCTCTGTCTCCATCCGCCTGCATTTCTCATTTCTCTGGATAAAATGATACAGATAGAAAAGCGGGAGGGGGTGAAGAAACTGAATCAAATTGGGGTTTACATGAAGGGCATTTTCTACCATCAGATATTCATTCTTCAGCTTTTTATTTATTGTGCAGTTTTTCTGTTATTAAATCCTAATGAATTTCTGTGCTGCTCTCTCCAGATATTACCTGTCAGTGAAATTCAGCGGGAGGCTTTTGGATGCCTTCATTTTTTTCCTCTGTATTTTCTCTGTAGGTGGAGCTCTTTCTTTTCTTGTTCTCAGTCGTTGTCGCTGCTCCTGCTCACTTCGGGTTTTCCTCCGAGTATTCAAAGCAAACTGCTGTAGCTGCAGTTGAAAATGTAAAATGCATGACTTCCTGCACAGCACGGGACTTTTTCTAACAAGAGAGACGAGTCTTTCATAAGAATGTCAGTGTTTACTTACTTAAAAACCAGAACCAAAATATCTACAACAAGAAAGAGGCAGCTCACAAAGGAGAATGTGTAAGAGATGAGCAATTTAACTGGTAATGGAAAAACCTGATGATGGAGCTGAATCAGGAGCTCCATCATTACTGACACGCTCTCTGATTCCACATAAGCATCTCAAAGTCTCCTACAGAGATTTGGATTTATTCACCACCTGTGCTGTAATAATAATGTACACAAGCCGCCTGCACTGCTTTTATTTTTAGTCCTCATCAGATTTTCTCTGCTGAGATGTGAAAAAAGGTGATGAGCCATCAAATGTGACCATTTAATCAAAAACACATTTTGTTTCTAACCTGCAGCAGATATTATGTCGGAGCCTCGGTACAGCCAGACAGTCAACTCACCATCATCTTAAATATTTTACAGTCACTTGTTACCAAGTTAACCAAAATCCTTGTGATTGTTCTGATGAGGTCAAACATGAAAGCTGCTCGTCAGAATCTCAATATTTGACATCAGAACATGAAATTTACACATTTTTACTTATTCAGACACATTTTCTTCTGTTAGGAAATGCTGCATGAATCTAACCATTATTAATGCTGAAGAAAAAAAACCTGTCCAGGTTTCATCCTACAGATAAATGGAGCAGCAGTCTTTCATCATCTCAGTTCTGGGTTCCTCTCTTTAAATTACCTGTGAAGTTCTTTGAAGGTCTCAAACTGTCCCTGCATTGTTACTGGAAGAATTCCTCTCTGTTAGCAGTTCCATGTTTCCCCAAATTCATTTTATTTCCACATTACTGCTGTTGTTTGTTTCTAAATTCAAAGGAGCTTTTGTAAATTAATTGCATCTGCTGGAGCTTCTTTCCATTGCACTGATAATATAAATATCTTCTCCACAAGATGAGTTTATAAATGTTCTCTGCTTGTTTTTTTATTTTTTCTCATCTCATCTGGTTAAAAACGTTGACTGGACTGTATGTCCACAGACAGCTGTATTAGTATTATTTAGCATTTCTTTGTTTTGGTTGCATCTTTTTAATGATAAATTCAAGTTTTTCTGTTAATGTTACAGTCATTTATCACATTCAATGAGCAGAAAATCATTAAAGGAGTGAAACAGAACTACATCTGGATTTTTGACGGTATGTGCTGCCCTCTAGTGGTAATCCATCATATTTGTTTCATTATTCAGGCACATTTTTCATGTTTTCTCCCTCCAGTTCAGCTTGTTGTAGCCAAAACACACAGGAAATTCCTCTTTTCTGAAGGATTTTGAGTAATGCCTCCATTTATGGTCATTTAATTAAAGTTAAGCTCAAAGCATTTGTGCAGAAGAATGAAAATAGCCAACTTATTCAATATTCAACTTTAATTTCCTCTTGAACAGATAGTGTTTAAAGTATTTATAAAAGAAACATATATCCACAAAATGTTAAATGTGAAACTTTTTTAATGGCGTGTGCTGAATAACATCAGGGTGACATCATGTGATCTTAAATAAAAACATTTCATCAACTGTATGAGTTTATGCTTCAACTGGGAGGAGTTAGTTCCATGTTTTAATAGTCAATAGTTCACATTCATGTCATAGTTTGTTTTCTTACATGTTTTATTTCAAAATACACAACAGCTTGTACAAACATTTTAGTGACATTATGTGCAAAACATTCAATATAATAACTGCCTTTGTGTTATTAATGTTTTTTTTAATGAGAGAATATGTGAAAGGTGGACTGTTCTGACCTGAAGTATGGAGGTTCTGTTTCAGTAGCTGTTCAAAGTTCTGCACAAGATCAGTATATGAGGACAGGGAACATATGTTCATCAAAATAACTCAGACCTGAAATGTTGTCATTGAACATCCCAAGAAATCTGATGAAAATGTGCGATTTGCCATCATAACACTCATTTTCAACAAACTTCAGCAATAAAGACACAAGTTTTCAGGTCACACAAAGTTGAGACCATGTCCAAGTCCTCCCAGTCTGATCCTGTTTAACAGCCCGTCATGAACAAGGTTTTTATAAAATATTGAAACGAGTTGTTCAGTTTGTTACACAGATTCACACAGAAAGGATTCAGAGAGAATAATGAACCTGTCAATCAAAGGAAACAACAATGACAAGAATTATTATTATTATTAATGTTCAATCAAGCTGGAGTGAAATACACTGAACTGAGCTGTTAATTCAGTGGTGATATTTACATCCTCTGGGTATCTGAGTTAATCCCTGAGTTTATTATTATTATTATTATTATTATTATTATTATTATTATTATTATTATTATTATTATTATCACAGGAAAAGTTGCTACAAATTGAAAAGCTGAACTTTAAAGATGGTCTGAAGTCATGAACTCACTGAAAACCTGTTTATGTCCAACTTGAAACAAAATGAGGCACTTGATGCAAACACAACAAAACATAAACGTTTACAC
Organism: Pachypanchax playfairii; assembly: GCA_006937955.1. Taxonomy (NCBI): domain Eukaryota; kingdom Metazoa; phylum Chordata; class Actinopteri; order Cyprinodontiformes; family Aplocheilidae; genus Pachypanchax; species Pachypanchax playfairii. Next base: position 2,294,225 of record SSNP01000042.1, on the reverse strand, counting down.
AATAATGTTACTCTTCCTCACTAATATTACTTCAGTTATATTAATTAGTTTGTAGCTTTATACTTTATTTACATGCGCAATAAGTTGCATTCTTCACTTTCTTCAGTTACTTTTTAAAAGTAGGTTGTTGACAGTTTCAACGGCCGCTGCAGACCTTTCAAAATAAACTTGTGTTTTACATGAACCTTCAAACTAAAAGCACAAAGTAATATGTAAATTTCAATCAAGCTGATTTTTTACAAATGATGGTTTTTACACCCAATTTTAGCTTAGATGGACAAAAATGACTAACTTTGGACCATCATCTGGACCCAGGAACAGCTGGAATAGCTCCCCCTTGTGGCTGGTTCCTGTAAATTTTTTTATGTCCTTCACCCATTAAAAGACTAGGACATTGTTCAACGTAAAAACACATCTCACATAACTTTTGNGGATTCCTGTTGATTGACATAGTTCTCATCTTTGTGTTGAACTCGTTTCATTATTTGACAGTGTCTGAGAGGAATTTCCAGCCCCACGTCTCTAATACGACTCTGGTTCTGAAACACATGACAGCATCTGTCAACAGGACATCATGGCTTCACTCATCAAGGAGGCCGAGAAGATTCTTATTATTATTATATATGTAAAAGGAGGAAACTGATGTGAACAAATTAGTACGTCTGTGTTTATAAAATTACATTTGCATGAACCTTTAATGTATTTTACTCTTGGACCTGTTGTGAGAAGCTGTTGCTCATCAATTGAGTCAAATAATTAATTTAATTAATTATTTAATTTCCCTCCTGGGATTACTACAGTATTTTTGATTGATTGAAAATAAATCTGTTTCAAATTTAAAAGTGCTGCAGGTAAAATGTTTGTTCATAAACCCTCTTTAAAAGGTTTGAAGGAAGATTTTCTGAATGAGATATCTGCAGAATCTTTCTGTATAAAAAGCATGCTGCCGTGTTGGTCAGATGTTACTAACACACAGTGATGGTTGAGGCTGTCCTGCAGTTTTATTTGGTTTTTCATTTTATTTAAACTATAATCTTCTTTTTACAAGGTTCTGTTCTGTTTATAAGACCCAGAATGAGATTATATGTATACAGTTACAGTTACTCTTCACCTTCTCAGGTGTTTTTATTGGACTACATTTGTTGTTGGTATTTACAGATGTGTACAGATATGAACTAATTCATTAAATTAAAAGTTATGTTGCATTTTTAAAACAATCAGTTAAAACTTGTTGGAATGAGAGAATAATCATGAGACGGCCTGCACCAAAATATTATTATTGTTGCATGAAATGTAGCCACGCCTCCTGACCGAGCGTCCACAGCATGAACACAGAGTCAGTATTTTCATCTTGTTCTTTGGTTTGGTGACTAAGAATTCTGCATTTTGGCATGTTTGTTTCAGCATGTTCATACAACATACAACATGCCTGATTCTCTGGGAAAGTTACACTGACTTCCTTCTCTTGCCGAACACATTGTTGATGAGTTTGGCCATGGATTTAGAACCGCTGTAGCGCCGTCGGTCGGCTCGGTGCTTCAGGTGTTCCATCACCTGCCTGATGAGAAGCGTGAAGAGGTTGGAGATGTCCTGGTAACTTTCAGCTGCTGAAACTTCCTGGAAGTGACAACGATTCTCCTGAGCAAGGCAGCGGCCTTCGTCCTCCCTCACCTGCCGAGCATGACACAAGTCCTGCTTGTTACCCACCAGACACACAGGAACGTCCATGTCCCTGAAAGAAGAACATGGTTTAATACACGGGAACGTCCATGTCCCTGAAAGAAGAACATGGTTTAATACACGGGAACGTCCATGTCCCTGAAAGAAGAACATGGTTTAATACACGGGAACGTCCATGTCCCTGAAAGAAGAACATGGTTTAATACACAGGAACGTCCATGTCCCTGAAAGAAGAACATGGTTTAGGACACAGGAACGTCCATGTCCCTGAAAGAGGAACATGGTTTATGACACAGGAACGTCCATGTCCCTGACAGAGGAACATGGTTTATGACACAGGAACGTCCATGTCCCTGACAGAAGAACATGGTTTAGGACACAGGAACGTCCATGTCCCTGACAGAAGAACATGGTTTATTACACAGGAACGTCCATGTCCCTGACAGAAGAACATGGTTTAGGACACAGGAACGTCCATGTCCCTGACAGAGGAACATGGTTTATGACACAGGGACGTCCATGTCCCTGACAGAGGAACATGGTTTAGGACACAGGAACGTCCATGTCCCTGAAGGAATCTTTTTGGATGCGTCCTTTGTGTTTTTTTCTTAAATACATTTTTCATACATGTTTTATTTAGATCCAGTCCCGTCCAGTACAAACATGTCCTGAGTATAAATCAGATGTTTTGTCTTGTCATAACATGTATGACTTACTACTGTCCTCCTACGCCCTGATACTGCGCTGCACACTTCATCCCTCCCTCCAACAAGGCAGCGTGTTTTTTTCAGATTCTGGAGATGCCTGTATGTTTGCAGTGAAGCCCTCTCTCATCATCATGAATCATTAATCAGGAGACTCAGTCAGGACTCCCAGCATTCCTCAAACTCAAACCTGCACAAAGATTCCAGTTCAGCTTCAAAGAAAAGAGGCCCGTTTGTTTCCTTCTGCCTTTCTGCAGCGTTTTCAGCTCGCCTGCGTCTACGATGCATTTACATCATTTCAATGTTTAAATAGTCTCAAGGACATTTTAAGAACTATTATTAGTATTGGTAGTGTCAATGTTCTTGTTATTATTATCATGCTTAAAGCTGTAGCTTTAGTTATGAAGCACTGATATTCATTTAAATTCAGTTCTGATGTAAAAACAAACAAAAAAAAATAAACTTGTTCTAAAAAAACATGTTGAAAGGACAAACAATGAAACTGAAGTTTGTTCACAGAATGTTGTTTTCTAAAATGTCATGTTTTCTGTTTTTTTGTGTTTTTTCAGACTGTTTTAAATATTTTTCTTTTGTTTTTCATTTTGATAGTTTGTGGAATTATTTATGTGCTTTATGAGTTTGTGCAGCGTTTGAAGTTTCTCCACTTTCCTTCCACAGACTCAGAATACGCATGTGAAGTTCCCATTTGCACTAGATTCATGATGTATTTTTAACTGACAGATCATGTGTTTGGTCAAATCTAAGAAGGTAACAGTAAAACTCCTGTCAGTGTTACAGGAAACAGATCAGTCAGAGATTGTTTAGACTTTTTTAAGAGAGACTTGGTGGAGTTATAAATAATCATACGAGTGGGGCTCTTTCTAAACCAGATTTCTATATGTGATGCTGCAATCTTACATTTTTATACCTGTAATATACTATTAAATTAATAAAATAGAACTCATTTGAACAAATATATTTATTTTTTTACACTGTAACTTGATTCTATCTGTGAGAACTCTGACTCAACAAACTGAGATCATTTTTTATGGTAAATAATTTACTGGCTGATAAAAATAACTGGACAAAACCCCACTTCACAAAATCTAAACAACTCTTTCAGATCGATCCATAGTTGTGTCTCAGCTTGTTAAATCTGCTGTCTGACCCTTTGCAGGTGTCCATACGGGCCTCTCGGATTTGCCGCAGGATGTTTTTGGCGTTGATGAAGGACGTGCAGTCACTGATGTTGTAAACCACGACAAATCCATCTGCCCAGTCTACTGGCTCCTCCAGTATACACCTGGTCTCAGAGCCCTGTCCAAAAAAAGAGACATACGCTTTTATTTTGAAGTTGGTTTGCAGTTTTTGTGAGCTGTCTGGTTTGTTTTGATGGAGAAGAGAATTACTTTCACTTTTACATCGACTTTGCAGACCGTTTGAAAGTTCTGAAATATTATTAAATTAATTGCAAGAGCTCATTACTAGAAGTCAATTCTAATGAAAACGGTAATAAAACTGCTGGTTTTATACTCAGTATAATGAGCAGAGAGTCAGTGATTTTTAAGGACATCAGATCGAGAGGATTTGCTGCCACCTGTTTGACCCCGAGTGAAAAATAACTAGAGATCTGAAGGTGTTTTCTGACATATCAGAATTTCAAAGGGGAACTGAAAGACTTCCTGCAACAAATCTAGACTAAGACTGTACACACTGTTACGACCTTGAAGAGGAATAAGCTGGTAAAAGACACGAACCACGGGACACGCCTGAGAACTAAGTACCAGTTTAAACCTGTTCTTTATATTAAAGTTATAATTGGTAATCCTGTTCAGAAACACTTTTTTTTATACTGGGTGAAAAGGTCCTTCCATACTGAGACTAGTCAATGCATTGTGTATTCATAAAAAGGAGCGAAAAAAATCAGACCTCTCTGAGACTTGCAAGCCTACAATAACTCTGACCAACCACGGTCATCCGCACCGGATGGCGGTGATTGGTCATTTCCAGAGAAGAGGAGAGGAACCAATCAGATACCTTGCCTGCACCCCTTCTATCACGCCCTCTCGCTCCTCGCTACTTGTCACGGCTCGCCCCGCTAAACTGCCAAAAAAAAGAAAGTCAGAGGCAGAAAAAGCTGCTACGAGAAAAGCTCTGGATAAAACGAGAGGACAAACGAGAGTCAACATTGGTAAAGCTGAGTACCCTGCTGAGTTCTGCCGGCAGGGTGGGGGGGGCGCGGCTTGAAGCAAGTCCATGGTGGGAAGGGGGAGGGGTTTAGAGGAGCTGCTAGTTTTAAATCTTGCTAGCTCTTGAACATTACCAACTCCAGCTTTAACTCCAAACGTTTGGGCTAAAAGGCAGGAAATGAACATGTTGTTCTTCATGAGGGGGCGGAGCTAAAATTAGTCTAAGTTGCAAAGACAATGACCAGTTCTAGTTCTGTTGAATCTCTGCAAATTCCAATACAAAAACTTCCCTGATAAAGAATGTGTCTTAAGAGAAGTTAGTAAAGTCTGGTGACCCCTTTCTTCACTGAAAAAACCTGAGATATAAATCACTTTAGGACTCTCATAAATCCTCTGGATCTCCAGAACCAGAACATATATGTGCCTGTAAATCCACGAGACGCAGCTTGCTAAAGGTCAAGAACATGTGCAGCTTCCACTGCAGCCTGAAAAGCAGCCAGTCTGTTGTTTTATCTGACTCCTGTAGACATTTAATATCAATACTGACGTATTTATAGAAAATATTGTCTCATATTGAATTTGATGCCAAGAACACATTTCTAAATTGTTTGGGCCAAAGTCAACACAAGTTTGAAAAGCCATTAGCACAATAGTTTAAATCACAACAGAAGAAGCTACATGTGAACACCATCCAGAAACACCAGCATCTCATTTGAAATAGTGGAAACTGTTCTTGGGTCAGATTTGGTTGAATGTGACAGTTTTTGTTAAACACAGATATCCTGCATTACCAGTGTGGACGATTTATTGTGAGTATTAACAGGGTTAATCCAGTGTAATGGATCAATCTCATGAAACCAGAGATTTGATTTGGTTGGAGTTTTTCTTTTCTTCTTTGTTATTTGTGTAGCCCAGTGGAACTGAGCAATGTAATATAAATTAATTAAAAAGCTACAGTTGAATAAATATAATCAAAATTAAAAAAAAAACAAAACAGGATGTGATAAGTTAAAAAGTTGTGAATAAATAAGATAAATAGTATAAACTGAAAAAAAAAAAAAAACATTCCATTGTCATTTAAAATGCATTGAGTTTAAAGCTGGAGTGCGTAACTTCTGTCGCCCCCTAGCGGAATTTTTGCGTCATTACAACAATAAAGCTGGCGCTTCCATATGACGTAAGCCCAGCTGCCACCGCTTTATCTCTGCCGTTGTTATTCCAACCGGTATCTGTCTTAATCAAGCTTCAAATTCAGTTTGTTTACTTTACCTGGCTCTATATTTGTTTCAATAAATATCATTTCATTGTTGAAAAAATCAAGAGAAACCAGTAAAATATAAAAATACTGGTAAAAAAAACCTTCAGAGTTCAGGTTGGATTTTTTACAGGTTTGATTGTTCACTTTAATCTACATTTAACAGTTTGGTGTTGAAATTTATTAGTCAGCTGTTGGGGCCACAATGATCTATTTGTCTTATTCAGTGAATTCTTTCAGTTTTGACACGATGCAGAATCCTGCAGTGAGCTACACTGATCTGACTGACTGAAAAACCGTTACACTGGCAAACTGACAGACACAAACTGACAGACACAAACTGACACAGATAGAGACAGAATCAGCTGATCAGCTGGAACTTCGGCGCTCTGGGTTTCATCTGGTGCGCATTTTATATTTTGACAGTGTGTGCGGACCTGCGGACCACTTATGTGCACCCCTGAACATCAGCCAGATGTCTTCTCTCCACCGAGGAAAAGCGACGCCGATACAAATTCGCGTTTGCCTTCTCCTTCGGTCACTTTCCTTCTTAGCCAATAGTCCCTCTGCCGAACGTCCAGGAATTTTTTTTTTTTTTCGTGGTAGGATCCACTTCCCGATAAGTGTCTCTCGGCTGTTTATTTGGATTCTCCGCCATGTCGACCTTCACGTTCTGCCGGCTGCTACGAGACACTGCGTTCTATTTCTTATTATTTTTCTTGTTGTGACATAAAAGACGTAATTTCATGTGCGACAGCGCGGGAATGTCGCAGTCGACACACAAAGTAAAAATGATATATATTGAAAAATACCGTGAGATGTTTGAGGAGCCGATCGGCTTAATCTGCATTGTGTCATCTCCTCTGATAGTGGCTTGGCTGAAACGGACATCCACGGACATGTAAAAGTTACGCACTCCAGCTTTAAAACCAGTTCATGAATGTTGAAGAAAAAAAACTGATGTAAGCCGACTATAACATCTTTGTCAAAATTTACGATGGTCTGTGAATGCCTCGTAAGTTTGTTTGAAATGTACACAGTTGTAGCGTGGTCTGTTCTCAACCTACACTACTATTTTGAATGTGTCAATCTTGTTATATGTTGTTTCGCATTGGGTAGAGTGTTTTGCGTTTAACCAATCAGAGTAGAGAGGGCGGGACTAAGAGCGTGTTTCCTATGGAGCGGGAGAGAGCGTAACGAGGCAGGCCAGTTCACACCGAGGAGCCGACGGGCGGTGACCAAGGCAGAAAAACAGTCCCATACTGCGGTTAATGCAGAGTTGCAAAGTTGTAACGGATTTTGAGAAGCATATAGAAGGTAAATGCCTTTGTTTTAATGTTTTTGTGCTGTGTCAGAACGATATAGAAAAGTACTGTAAGAAATGCTAAATGCAGATAGCATGTTAGAGTAGTAATGCTTGTTAGCAGCTAGTGTGATGCAATGGCAGCCAATGTTATTGTGAATAAGAGATAAAATTAGTCTTTTACTGTTTATAAAGGAATGGACTGAGAGCTGTGTAGAAATATATCGGGACTGAAAGTGGTTAGTGTGTACTATGGACCAGGAGCTCATCTTTGGACCTGCTGGAAGAGCAGAAGTTTCCGGTTCAGCCATTTATGCGACCTGTGTGGGTGCTGCGAGAAGGACCTATGAGTTTCAACGTTTACCACCTGCATGCCAGTTCGTTCTTAAGCTGCACATTAAAGGAGACCCTCACATCAATCTCCTCACATCTCTTCTTTTTCCCTGCTGAACTCTGAAAGGATTCGTGAGTACAAAACTTACCAATGCACATGCTTTTATTTCATTAGTTGCTCGTTGAGCGAAAGGGCTGCTGGTTTTGAGCCACTACGCACCCGAGCATTGATTCAGGCCTGCAACGGGTTTAATTTGGGTTTAATTTGAGTTTATTTTTAAAGGGCAGGTGAAATGCTAAATGATGATTCCCAGTGTTTGAACTGAGAGTCATGATTTAGAGAGTATTGCTGATAAAGAAAACACCTGTGAGTTTATTAGTGAATTTTATTGCATTTTGGTGAAAATTTAACACTGCAAACTTTATTTTTCCACTAAATTGAAGCTTAAATTTAAATCTGCGTTGAGTTTAGTTTTTTCCTAATGTTTTAAAACAATGTTTGTATTCCCAATGAGGGTAGTGGGTTAAAAACTAAAATTCTTAGTAGGTTGTACCTAAATTTCCCTACTAAGTGGAGGCACCGCTAATAAACAATTTAAGTAGGATAAATGTAGTTAAGCAAAAGTGAGATTTGGTTTTCGGAGTACTTGATTTATAGCACGCTTAGCCAGTATCATAAGAGTTCCCAGGGCCCCGACCACAGTACTGCATATCTTTTAAATTCAGTTAATCCTCAGATACGTGGTACGGGCGCTACATTTGAAATGATGGAACCTCAGAAATGTTAAAAATTTGATGTTAACAATTTGTAGTTCAAAAATTGCAAAAAATAGAAGGTTTTGGGAGCGTGGGAGCTAATCGCTAACTGTTTCATACCCAGTTGATACAAATATCAGCAGGTGGAAGCAGCTGGGCATGAAGTGAGGGTATGACTGGAGGATGAAACAAACTTACCAGCATTTATTTCAGACTGCTTGAGTAACAGGATATAATTTCATTAAACTCAGCTTTTGCATAATAGAAAATAATTTAGATGAGTTTCCATAAGTGGGATATACTGTACCTGCGAACAGGGATCAAAAACTTCCAGATTCAGCTGCCTCCCGTCAACTGAAAGCCTTTTGTGGTAAAGTGAGTCTGTGATTCAAACAGACACAAATTAAAAGCATGTTTACATCAAGATCCTTTTTTTTTTTTTGGCGTTGCGTCTGATGTGGTGTGTTTTCTTTGTTTTAATTTGTTTCTTCTTAAACTTTAATCATATCACAGCAGATGACCTATTAAATCACACCAAGTTATTCTGGGCAATTAGAACCAGCTCGTGTCATGAGAGATCAAAGAAAAGATCTAAGAATAAGTTCCACATAAATCCTGAAAACAACAGCAAACAACCAACGAGTCCTCCTCATGCAAGGTGTAAGTAAAAACATAAAAAGACTGAAGGCTTTTGGGAAAATGATCAAACTCTAAGTGTATGAGCAACAACTTGGTCTTTCAGAATAAAAATGTTTCTCCAAAACCTCATCAAAGTCTTATATTTACCAAATCTGGAAACACTTACTGGCATTTGAGGCGTATTCACCAATGAATCTCCTGGTCAGGAACCGCACGAGGACGGCTGTAGGAAACAGATGAGAAGAAAAACAACAATATCAATCATGTCATCATTACTCTCTCACAGGTGGCAGCAGTGCAGGGAAAAGACCCTGATTTATTCTGAAAAGTACAACACCGTGCCAACAGTCTCTGGGATCAGAGAGGTGAAACTTAAGCCTCACATGAAAGAGTCAACATGGCTTTGCTGGAAGGTCTGTGTGCATATTTGGAAAGTTGAATGGTTGTATTCATCCTTCTGCGTTTGCCTCTAAACTGCGAGCTACACATAAAACTGAGGGACTTGGCCAGTTCTGGTCCCACAGACAATCAGTTTCAATTATGGGCTGGCGTCCGCAGGGCTGAATTTTAACGATGGAGGGCCTCCTGAGGGGCTAACAGAGACTGTAGTTCAATTACAGGAACATACAAGTATGGATCCTGTCTGAATATTAGATTATTCATGCAAACACATATAAAAGGACAAAGGACTTTAATCCTGTTGCACTCTAACTCAATAGAAATCTTTGTGGCATCATCACCAAACAAAGACCGATACAGTCAAAGAACAAAACAAAAAGACACTCTGAAAGTAACAAGCAGAGCATAAATCATAATAAATGGGTGCAAGCATGCACGAACAATCTCTACTGGTTACAGAATCTGCTCTGACACGTAGCCAGTTAGCATCAATCAAGACATCCCGTTGTTATGGTATATGTACAGAATCAGTCAGTCTCAACCATCTCCACCAAAAAACACAGCAGTCCTGTCTGCAGCGAGACCTCAGCTGATCCAAATCTGAGACGTCTCTGACCCAAAGAACTTCATTTAAAGCCATAAAAAGGTCCTTTAGGCTGTATTCACACCTGATAGTCCGGTGGACTCGGTTTGATAGGGGAGCAATGTTGCAACATTGTTGCTGTTTTTAGTTGGTTTGGTCTCGATTCGGTTGCGTTTACACATGCAATCAAACCGCTCCAGAGTTTGTTTCCATCGAATCAAGACCCACATTTTTAGGTGGACTAGAGTCCGATTTTTTGGTCCGAATCAGAGTTTGGTTGCCCGTTCACACCTCCCCTAACAAACCAGACTTTCTGTGCAAATGAACTAGAGTTTGATTCAAGCGGACTAAATGGAGCTGGTGTGAATACACCCTAAAAGTCCCCAAAAAATAAACTGGTCCATGGAAAACATGAGAAAAGAAAAAATGGTTTTAAGGTAAGTTTTAAAAATTTTGGTATTAGTGTCTGAAATCTTTTTTGTAGTGCAGTAAAGCATTAAAAAGCTGAATCATTGTAATAAAATATAAAAAAAACAGTAATGTTCTCATGTTCCAAACTGTTTGAATGACCTCAGACTGGAGAAGTGTGTGGGGGGGGTATTGCAGCTGTTTGTTCAGATATATTAATCCTGTCAGAGGTGACGCAGGCTGGACTTGGTCTCAGTTCAGATAAACATCGTCCTCTGTCCTTCATGGCTTCACTGAAAATGTCATATTATGACACTGAAAATGTCATCTATATTATAACAAATAACACTTTAGAATTTTCTTTAGTATAAAGGTGCGTTCACATCGGCCACTTTGTCAACGTCAAGTAACGCTGATAACGCTCCAAATTTGATGTTTGAAGTTGAAGCTCATAACGCCTGCCAGTCAGAGCGCATAGGCGTTAAAGCTCGTAAAGCCTGACCGAAAAAGAGCGCGAAGGCGGGGCTTCCTTTGTTATGGGATGTTCGGAGCTATTGCGGATCATATTGAGACAGTGGCTTGGATTTATTTACTTCATAGATCTAGACAACGTCGACGTCGGGTGCATCAGCGCCGTTTGTGGATACACCCCATTCTTCAGATGCGTTCTGAGTTTGGTGAGTTTAACTATTTGCTCCAGGAGCGTTTGGATGAGGTTCATTTATCTTCCATTTTGGCTGATCCCGCTTCTTTCCGGCTACGTGCTGTGACATCTTACGTCACTACGATGAGACACTCTGATTGGTTGACATGCCGCTTCAAGAGCGTTATCAACGTCAAAAGTTCAGCTAGTTGAACTTTGAGCTTTTCATGCGTCAACACCTGAAACGCTAGAAAAGCTTGAAAAGTTGCCGCTCATAATGCTCACAAAGCGCCGCAGAGCCGTTGACGTCTGTCTGACGCCCGTCCACCATAGACTTTACATATAAACTTGCCGCTTATGAAGCTAATGGTTGGGCCGGTGTGAACACACCATTAGTCCATGTTTTGTTTTGGTCCTGCTCAGCTGTTAGCTCATAAATCTGCTTTAAACAAATTCTATTTCTCCAAACTGACCTTGTTCTTAACGAGTGCTTCAGGATTTCACTTTCAACACAACTGTTTGCTTTTTTAACATTTGTTTTAATTTTATTCTTTGTAAATTACTATCATAAAACTAGTTAACCAAGCAAAATCTTCCAAAAATACACCGGAGCCTATATAAACTTCCATAATCTTCAATGGAATTATTTCAGAAAAATTGCAGTGTTTTCATTGAATTTTAGAAAAACAAGTTAAGAAGCCAGAAAGTGAAAAACAAACTATTCAGATAATATTTTTAATCGACCGTTTGTATAAACGAAAGAGAAGCTCTTAAACACATCTGGAGCGTACACTGATTTAAATGAAGAAATGATGGATAACAAGAAGACTTATGCAACAGATATTTGATTTTTAAAACTATCCACAGTGACTTTATCTGCAGAAGAAGCTAAAAAAGAACAAAAGTTTCCCAAAATGACAGAAATATCTTAGAGAAAAGGATTCTACTGTATAAAGTTCCTCCTGTGGGTTCAGTTCTACAAGTTATATAACATGCAAAGCTTTGGCTGGCGAGTTTCCATCATGAAGAAGAAGTGGAGGTGTATAAATACCTGGTGTTCACCTGGACAACAGACTGAACTGGAGACACTGTGATGCTGTTTTTAAGGGACAGATCAGACTGGACTTCCTCAGGAAGTTTAGATCCTTCAACGTTTGCAGCAAGATGTTAAAGATCTTTTATAAGTGTTGTGGAGATAGTGAGCTCACCTGTTGGGGGCGGAGCATCAGAGCAAGTGATGTAAAGAGGCTGAACAAACTGATAAAGAAGGCTGGTTCTGGTTCTGATCCGGATCCTCTGGAGTTAATGGTCCAAAGGAGGATGAAGAACATGGAGAACCCTCATCATCCTCTTCAGAACAGAGTGTCTTCAGTCAGAAGCTTCTTCAGATCTGCTGCAGCAGCATTGAGACGGGGCAGGATGGGGGGGGTTCTGCAGCCACCCTGGCCATTCGTCTATATTACAGAAGCTTCCCACAATTCAGTTATGGCCTTTAGTTTTGGTGCCACCCCAAAATATTTAGTGGCCCCATGAAAATTTCTGGAGGTACCACTGTTTGATCATCTAATTTACCTTCAGGGATTAATGAAATCTGTTTGAATTAAACTGAATTGAAGCAGGTTTTAGGCTCATAATCAGTATTATGTTTTAATTTAAAACAACTGTTTAAAATAACACAAAAGTTTGTACCATGAAGTAAAATGTAAAACTTCTGTTAAAGACTTATTCTGTTAATAAAACCTGTGTGCAGCGCTCACCTGATTTTCCCGCCCCCGGGCTCCCCAGAAGAGCCAGTTTGATGTCGTTCATGCCGTGTCCGTCAGCTCCTCAGCTGCCTGCAGAATGTGTTGGGTCTGGTATTTAGGTTAGTCTCTCTACACTATATACTCCTGATAGTCCAGGCAGGATGGTGGAGGTACAGAACTCCCCCCTCCTCCACATTCTCTTCAGAAAAGTGCTTCACTTTTTAAATCCAGGGGAAACGGAGAGAAGAAGAAAACAAGACCCCTCCTTTCTCTGTCTGTATTCCAGGACTTGTTCTCTCTCTCTCGCACCTCTCTCATGTCTGTTTTCTCTCTTTTCTTTATCCTGTTGCACCCCCCCTGACTGCCCCTCACTATGTTCCTTCTTCCTTTCGTCCTCTACTTTCTTTCCTCTCGTGCATCCATATATCTCTTCTCCGTGTCAGCCCCCCCCCCCTCCTACACGGGGGTTACTCTAAGGTCAAGGCTGACTAAAGTCATTGTTCTGATCCTGCTCTTAAACTGTAACTGTAACATTTCCAACCGTTTCCACTGACTGATGAAGGCATTCAGATCCTGGAAAAAACTTTTAGGAGCTTTTTAGACATTTCCTTTTTTTCCAGGGATCTAACTTCTGATTTGCCAGAATTAATATTATTTTTACAAAAATATGATTATTTTGTTTGGATTGTTACATCTACCTATAAAAACAGACTTTTTATTTGTTCTTCCTATTAAATTCCAAATCCGACTGTTTCAGTCACGTTTTACAGTTTACAAGGTAATAATTGTAGCTCAGAAATATAATGTAGTTTTTAACTGAGCCAACATCAGAAACTCATTATACTAAGTCATGTTTAAATGATCTTTTACTTTCTGGAGGAGGGGGGAGTTCTATACTGTCATACTTTTCTATTGATTTGTTGGAATGGCATAAGTCCCAGTTAATTATATTTTGGAAGTATTCTAGAGAACCACCGAGGTGAAAATAAAGTTTTTCCTCATTAACTATTGAATTAATAATCTAATGTGATTCCAGATGACAGAGGGATCAAATACTCAAATAATAAAACACCCATAAATCACATTATGGAGAAATGAGCTGCTCTCTGAGTACATCCTAGTTTTTATTTTGCTGGAAGTCTTTGAAGTGATAAACCAGTTAGCTAGAGAGACAAATATGTTCTGATTATTTACTGACAGTGCAAAATTATTCAACTTGATCAATATAAAAGACGGAACTTTTTAAATCTTTGCTGTCAATACATCAAATTTGGGTTGAAAATATAAATTTATTATTGTTGTTGTTATTATTATCATTATTATTATTGGTGTATATTTAGTTCATACTCCTGCAGTGACTTGGTGACTTGGTTTCTGGTCGTGGTCAGAGATGACTAAACGTTTAAGTTTTTTCAGTAAGAGAAAAGTTAGAACATTCAGCATCACTCAGAGTCACTGAAGTCGACTCGACTGAATCTTATTTGCAAAGAAACAAATCAGTTGTGTTGGACGTCCTAAACATCTTTCGTCTGTTTCGAAATTAGGCTGTGAATTTATGGTTCCTCCATCAAAGAAGACAAAATAAACGAACTATCTAAAACTGAATCGCCACGTGTTCCCATTTACACATTAACAAATTATCATATGAAGCTGGAATATTGTAGCTTTCCCATGATCCTTTGCTTCAAGAGTTAAATAAAAGATTGAGATTATTTTATTCTACTGATTCATGTGACAGTTTAGTTTGTAACAGTAGTCCCACTCTGGCTGGTTTAAGCTAAATTTGGGGATTTACAGTCACCGTGGTAACCGCGTCACTCGTTTTGATATTCTAAGGGACACAGTTCAGTTTCAATCTAAATGTTATTCAAAAGACAAAATAGAGAAGTTGAATTTCAAGAGAAGCTGAAGCGGTTTGGTCTGCGTAATGTTTAACACCCTGGAAAGTTCATCATGTGTTCTTTCAAGGTAAACAGAATAAAATCAGATATTAATCAGTTATCATCTTTTTACAGAAATCTACTGCAAATAATTTGAAAGTTAGCAAACGTGCTTCCTGCAGATTCCAGTGAAAAGAAAATTACAGGCTGTAAAAACCAGCAGGGACGAGTTTTATTATGGTTTTGATATCACCATGTTTCAAATGTGTAGTCACACCTCACTGAAGTAACATGGTGAACTTCAAGCTTTGAATGAAACCATGAGGTCAGTAATGCTGCTTTAAGCATCAGACATACGTTCAGCATTAAATGGACCCGTTCAGACAAACTGTGATGTTATGCTGATAAATCATTCACTCAAAGATCCAAATCTCAGACAACTTAATGAATATTCTTCAAATCAAAACCACATTTTCCTCCTATGAGGTATTTTAGGTTAATCTTCAAAGTGGCTTTATGTAAAGTTAAATGTAGTCATGTTATTCTCCACGTCTGACGGACCTGTCACGATGCTGCTGCCTCAGTCATGTGCTTTCAGCATTAGTAAAATACTGTTTACAGCCTCAGTTGTTTAAATTATGGTTATATAGTAAGTGAGAGTCTGATTGAAACTGATTAAATCATCCCCTTACATCATCATCACTATCTGAATCATGCAAAAATTAAACAGAGGTTTTGTATAAAAAAAAATATTTTTAAACATTCGTCCATAATATTATGAATAAACTTCCAAATAAAACTATTTCCAAATTCTCTTTTACAAAGAACTGGACTCTTTCAGTCTTTATGATCAAAGATGTGGATGTTTTAAAGACATCTGACTGAAATGAAAACAACTTGAGCTCATTCATAACGTACATCATACGTTTGAAATGTTTACCAAACTCTTCTCTTTCTGTTTCGTAATGTTTACATATCATATACCCTAAAAATCCACTTGTGTCAAGCAGAAATAATCAGATCCAGAGAACTTTCATGTCTCGTGAGTTCAGATTTCAACAGAAAACACAAACATATCACTTAAAACAATTTCTGTCATTCATCAAAACAAAGAGGGAAAACCAGAGATTGATGTTTTAGATTGTGAAAACACGTTAGATTGAATCATACGTAATCCTCAAATATTTAAGAAGATTTCTCATCATAAGCTGAGACATTTAATCGAGATGAATCAGCTCTGGCGCTTTCATTCCTGCTGTGATCACTGTAACTCTCATTGCTGCTCAGATGACCACCGCAGCTTTTGATCAGGCAGAGAAGAAGAAGTTTCTCCTGAGAGGATCAACACGTGGCCACATGGAGGCTTTCACATGGGACCACATCATGTGCTCATGTGCAAGCAACACACACACATTCACATCACAGAACACGTCTGCACTGTCGGTACATGATGTGCACGCGTGTTCGGTTAACTTCTCTGCAAGGCTTGTGTTTATTCTGTGAAATGAGATTATCTGACATGAGAAGTTTGTTTATTGATTTTCATTTTAAAAGTAAATATTCGCTTCATGTGTCGAAGTCTGATCCTCCTTAGTGAATAAACAAGTTTAATTTTAGTTTGTCTTATCAGGTTCATTTTAGTCCCAAACTGTCAAAGTTGTCCTTTTGATGAAACACACTGAGCAGACACTCGACATCTAAACATCATGTTCTTAAACTCCAGATATAAAAATAGAGGCTGTTGCCTAAAATGTGCATGTTTTTTTTCTAATAGCATCCAGTTTTGTTACTGATAAAGTTATTCTTCTTCACATGCTCTCATCAAAGTGTCTGTCAGTTTGAATTCATGTTTTTTAGAGATTCTTCCTGAAGATGGTATTTTTGGAAACCTGGTTCCTCTCTGAAGGAACCTGTTGATAAAACATGGAGGAGTTTCATGGCTCAGGCTGACTGGAATGGGAAGAAATAGCTCTACTTGTTTAAAGTTTTGTGCAAAGTGTATGAATAATAATTAATATTTTACTTTTCAGTCAAACGTGCACACACACACAACTAAAGTTTATTTAAAATCACCAATTAACCCGACACACCTGTTTGGACATGCCATGTCAGTCAGTCATCTTCTGTACATCTTTGTTGCTGCAGGGTCACAGGGAGCTGGAGTCTGTTGGGTAAGAGGCGGGGTTACACCTGGACAGGTCACCTGTCCATCACAGGGTCACATAGAGACATACAACCATTTACACACATACATCTAGGGACAATTTAAAGTTTACAATTAACATATCAACATGCAAACTCCATGCAAAAGGTCCCAGCTGGTTTCAAACCCAAACCTTTGCACTGCACCACCGTGCAGGCTGCTGTTTGGACTGTGGAATAAACTTGGAGCGCATTGGGAGAACATGTAAAGTCTATGTGGAAAGGTGTTGGTACAGACGACCTCCCAGCTGTGCAAACCACCAAACAACCCAGAGACATTATGCATGTAAAACACCTCCATGGACTCCATGGAGATCTGATCTGTTCTACTGGGTTTTCTGATCCTGAAAAGAAAATTATATTTAGTGTTTAAACTCAATAATAACAGGGACCATTTTATGTGTTTAGCTTCCTTTTCCTTAAGATTTAACAGTGATACAGAAGAAAAAAACATTACAAGTGTTTAGCTGCTAAGAATTATTTTTAATTTACAACAAATAATGAATATTTGCCTCATTTTTTAAATAAACATGGTCACACTATCTAGTTTCTTATTTTGAAGAAATAATTAATAGAAAAACCTCCTGTTGAAGCAGAAGAACTGAAGCTACACAGTCGTCTTATGAAGTGGTTTCACCTCAGAGTTAGTTTAAGTTCTGAGTTTTTGAACTGCAGGTGACTGAAGAGGGACTGCACGAGGAAATGAGAAAATCAGTTTATGTAAGAAAAGATCAGCAGGAACAAACCTTTGATTTACGACAGACCTTATGGAAAATATGACCTTCATTTTGTTTCACAGTGATGATATCAGCAGTGTGAGATGACAGCTATCAAAGATTTCAGCATCACACAATTACATAATTGTTCCAGAGATCAAAGTAGAGTTTAAAATGTTCCTTTAATAAGCTCCTTTACCGTCTCACGACCGTTAGCTTGAATCCAGTCACACATTCCTGCAGATTCACACAAACATCTTGAACATGTTACTGAACTGAGCTGCTTTTGTGAGTTTAAAAAGTTAAACAGAGGATGGATGAAGTACAGAGCTTGTGGTTATCCAAGCAGGGACTTTTCTTCCTCTTCTTCACTCAACAGATCCAAACAAAGGACAAAGACAGAGACACATTTAATTATTCAAAAAACAGGCCAGACGCTTCGTCTTCAAGTTTATTTCTCAAAAGTTGGAATCAAAGAGGTCGTTTCCTTTAACAAGAGAGATAAATAATGACTGATGACGTGCTGATGGGATCAAGTCTCTGTCCTGAACCCAAAATGTTTATTACATAAAGAAAAGAAGCCACAGATCTTTTCTTTATGTTCCAGAGATTCAGTACAGCTAGCAGCTTTATCCTGAACGGTTCCAGACAAAAAAAATCTTTATACTTTATTCCAGTTCAACATTTAAAGATTCAACATCTTATCAGGACTGTAAGAGTCCTAGTATCAAAAAAGCATCGGTGGGTACCGCCTGTTACCTTGCAGTGAGATGGTCCAGGGTTTGAAACCGGGCTGGGGCCTTTCTGCATAGAGTTCACATGTTCTCCACATGCATGGTGGGTTTTCTCCATGGACTCCAGCTTCATACCACTGACCTAAAACATGCTTGAGGTTAATTGGTAACTCTAAACTGTCCCTCAGGTTGAGTAAATAGTTGTTAGTCTCTAATGGCCCTGTGATGGACTGGCAACCTGTCCAGGTGTAGCCCCACCCCTCAGCCAATGACCACAGGAGACAGAGTCCAGCTCCCCACAACCCTGAACAGGAATAAGCAGGTACAGATGATGGATGGATGGATGGAGGTTGGGTGGGTGGATGGATGGATGGATGGATGGATGGATGGATGGATGGATGGATGGATGGATGGATGGAGGTTGGGTGGGTGGGTGGTTGGATGGATGGATGGATGGATGGCGGCTGGGTGGGTGGGTGGATGGATGGATGGAGGTTGGGTGGGTGGGTGGATGGATGGATGGATGGCGGCTGGGTGGGTGGGTGGATGAATGGATGGAGGTTGGGTGGGTGGGTGGTTGGATGATGGATGGATGGATGGAGGTTGGGTGGGTGGATGGATGGATGGATGGATGGATGGAT
>SSNP01000042.1:2262256-2275364 GCA_006937955.1 Pachypanchax playfairii | reverse complement strand
TGGGTGGATGAATGGATGGATGGAGGTTGGGTGGGTGGGTGGTTGGGTGGGTGGATGGATGGATGGATGGATGGATGGATGGATGGATGGATGGAGGTTGGGTGGGTGGATGGATGGATGGATGGATGGATGGATGGATGGATGGATGGATGGATGGATGGAGGTTGGGTGGGTGGATGGATGGATGGATGGATGGATGGATGGATGGATGGATGGCGGCTGGGTGGGTGGGTGGATGGATGGATGGAGGTTGGGTGGGTGGGTGGGTGGGTGGGTGGATGGATGGATGGATGGATGGATGGCGGCTGGGTGGGTGGGTGGATGGATGGATGGATGGAGGTTGGGTGGATGAACTGTAACAAATCTACACTCCTGTCAGATGAATGAAGAGAATCTGAACTGATGGAGACTCTTATCCTTCTTCTAACATTAGAAGCAGCTCTTATCATCTCTGCTGCTTGACGCCTGCCTGCGTTTCCCTCCTCTTCATGTGCGGGAGTGATTCAGACAGACAGAGTGAAGGTGGCTCACATGGAGGCTTTGATGTTCTTAAATGAAACATCTGCACAATACAACTCAGAACGGTGGGGAAGAAGGAGAACAGGAGCTACAGAGGAAGAGGGACGCCTGCCATGTGACTGAAGTTAAATGGACTGAATAAAGTGGGTTAAGACATCAGACTTCCCCTTAATAACATCTCATGGTTGGTTTCCGGCATTCTGTCCTAACATTAGCCACAGGGCTGCTGGACTTTAACAGCTTGCTCTCATTTTTCACATTCTAGATGCCAGAGTTAGACTCTGTTCAAAGATGTGACAGATTCCATCAGTATTTCCACTGATTTTGTCCCATTTAAAGTCTTTCACGTGCTCCGGTGCTGCAGCTCTGCTCACTGATTACAATCCATGCAGGAACATTAGTGAGGAATGAAAACACAGCAGTGCACATCAAATGGCAACAATTACACAAAGATGCTTTTTTTCTGTCTTTTCTGTGTCTTTTGTGTCTGAGTGCAGACAGGATCAGAGGGACATAGACAGACTTGAGGACAGACAGGACCAGAGGGACAGAGACAGAACCTGCTAAACTGAGTTCTAATGATAAAAACGGAACACGTTGTTTTGAATGTTAATGAGAACATGTGACCTCCTTAAAGACGCCATGTGTTCCCAATTCAAACATCAAAATGTGAAAACATTCTTTCTTTTAACTACAAAGAATATTTATAACAACATTTTGCTTTGAGGCAGGTTAGATCTGTAAACCTTCACCAGCTCTCTGATTCCATTCCTGCTCCACACCTGCTCCTAGACCACAAAGCAGCCACATTCAAGCTGGGAGAAGAAAACTGAAGTAACCTGGCTGAGAGGAAGAGGAGATGATGAGGAGGTGAAGAGATGAAGAGGAGATGGTGAAATGAAGAGGAGATGGTGAGGAGGTGAAGAGATGAAGAGGAGATGGTGAAATGAAGAGGAGATGGTGAGGAGGTGAAGAGATGAAGAGGAGATGGTGAGGTGATGGTGAGATGAAGAGGAGATGGTGAGGAGGAAAAGAGATGAAGAGGAGATGGTGAGGAGATGAAGAGATAAAGAGGAGATGGTGAGGTGATGAAGAGATAAAGAGGAGATGGTGAGGTGATGGTGAGATGAAGAGGAGATGGTGAGGAGGTAAAGAGATGAAGAGGAGATGGTGAAATGAAGAGGAGATGGTGAGGAGATGAAGAGATAAAGAGGAGATGGTGAGGTGATGAAGAGATAAAGAGGAGATGGTGAGGTGATGGGGAGATAAAGAGGAGATGGTGAGATGAAGAGGAGATGGTGAGGAGGTGAAGAGATAAAGAGGAGATGGTGAGATGAAGAGGAGATGGAGAGATGAAGAGGAGATGGTGAGGTGATGAAGAGATAAAGAGGAGATGGTGAGGTGATGGTGAGATGAAGAGGAGATGGTGAGGAGATGGTGAGATAAAGAGGAGATGGTGAGATGAAGAGGAGATGGTGAGATAAAGAGGTGATGGTGAGATAAAGAGGAGATGGTGAGATGAAGAGGAGATGGTGAGATAAAGAGGTGATGGTGAGATAAAGAGGAGATGGTGAGATGAAGAGGAGATGGTGAGGAGGTGAAGAGATAAAGAGGAGATGGTGAGGTGATGGTGAGATAAAGAGGAGATGGTGAGGAGATGAAGAGATAAAGAGGAGATGGTGAGATGAAGAGGAGATGGTGAGGAGATGGTGAGATAAAGAGGAGATGGTGAGATGAAGAGGAGATGGTGAGATAAAGAGGTGATGGTGAGATAAAGAGGAGATGAGGAGATGGTGAGATAAAGAGGTGATGGTGAGATAAAGAGGTGATGGTGAGATAAAGAGGAGATGGTGAGATGAAGAGGAGATGGTGAGGAGGTGAAGAGATAAAGAGGAGATGGTGAGGTGATGGTGAGATAAAGAGGAGATGGTGAGGAGATGAAGAGATAAAGAGGTGATGGTGAGATGAAGAGGAGATGGTGAGATGAAGAGGAGATGGGGAGATAAAGAGGTGATGGTGAGATGAAGAGGAGATGGTGAGATGAAGAGGAGATGGTGAGGTGATGGTGAGATGAAGAGGAGATGGTGAGGAGGTAAAGAGATGAAGAGGAGATGGTGAGATGAAGAGGAGATGGTGAGGAGGTGAAGAGATAAAGAGGAGATGGTGAGATGAAGAGGAGATGGTGAGGAGGTGAAGAGATAAAGAGGAGATGGTGAGGTGATGGTGAGATGAAGAGGAGATGGTGAGGAGGTGGTGAGATGAAGAGGAGATGGTGAGGTGATGAGGAGATGGTGAGATAAAGAGGAGATGGTGAGATGAAGAGGAGATGGTGAGGAGGTGAAGAGATGAAGAGGAGATGGTGAGGTGATGGTGAGATGAAGAGGAGATGGTGAGGAGGTAAAGAGATGAAGAGGAGATGGTGAAATGAAGAGGAGATGGTGAGGAGATGAAGAGATAAAGAGGAGATGGTGAGGTGATGAAGAGATAAAGAGGAGATGGTGAGGTGATGGTGAGATGAAGAGGAGATGGTGAGGTGATGGTGAGATGAAGAGGAGATGGTGAGGAGGAAAAGAGATGAAGAGGAGATGGTGAGATGAAGAGGGGATGGTGAGGAGGTGAAGAGATAAAGAGATGGTGAGATAAAGAGGAGATGGTGAGATGAAGAGGAGATGGTGAGGAGGTGAAGAGATAAAGAGGAGATGGTGAGGAGGTGAAGAGATAAAGAGGAGATGGTGAGATGAAGAGGAGATGGTGAGGAGGTGAAGAGATAAAGAGGAGATGGTGAGGTGATGGTGAGATAAAGAGGAGATGGTGAGGAGGTGAAGAGATAAAGAGGAGATGGTGAGATGAAGAGGGGATGGTGAGGAGGTGAAGAGATAAAGAGATGGTGAGATAAAGAGGAGATGGTGAGATGAAGAGGAGATGGTGAGGAGGTGAAGAGATAAAGAGGAGATGGTGAGGAGGTGAAGAGATAAAGAGGAGATGGTGAGATGAAGAGGAGATGGTGAGGAGGTGAAGAGATAAAGAGGAGATGGTGAGGTGATGGTGAGATAAAGAGGAGATGGTGAGATGAAGAGGAGATGGTGAGGAGGTGAAGAGACTAAGAGGAGATGTGTGTGTGTGGAATCAGTCTCCTGCCTGCTGCAACCAGGTCCTTTAAAAACCAAAATGTTACAGAATGTCTGAGATTCCTTCAGACGAGGTGGATTCTGTTAAATCCAAACAATAAGAACAAAATACGAATGAGACCGTTTTAATATTTGGTTGATCTTTGAGGGGGAACACTTCAGATAATCCTAACTCTCTTCTTGGAGAACATTAATTTTAACTGAATCTGGAGTCGTTGGAAATCATTTAGTTTTCAATATCACAGTATTTAATAATTATAATAACAGATTGTCACTCTGTAATTTCAAATTACAGCTCAATAATTAGGTTTTTGGAAACAGGTTACACCGAGTGTCATAAAAACAAAAACAGTAAACAGGATAATAAATATATTCATTAATAATAATTAGTATCAGAGATGCAGTAAAAGGCAAAGAAACTACTTGTCACTGTTTTCATCTCTACACTCAGACTTTACCTCCATGACAGAGATTACATTTCTGCTCAGGGAGAAGGTTAAATTAATGCACAAGCAGTAAGTTTTTACATTAAACATCTTAATGCCAAACAAGAAGTTTGAACTGTGACTGAGATGCAACAGTTTCTACTAATCTGCAGGATTTTTAATGCTCAGGGAACACGTGGGCGCCCTCTACAGGCCAAGAACGATATTACTCATGGGAGTGTGATTAGAAATGATTAATATTAAAGGTGTGATTAAATGTGCATGTGGAAAGAGTAACAATAAATTTTTGACACATTATTATGATTAAATGCAGTTATTGTACAGAGACAACATTTTTACTGGGTTATGATTGTGTTGTAAAAACAATTAAACCTGTTTCAAAAAGAGTATTTTGTTTTTCGTTTGCTTTAAACCCTCCAGCTGCAGATGAGAACATCAGCTAACACTGGGACAATGATCACTACAGAATATATAGAATATCAAATTAAGATTTATTTTACAACACTGATGGAATCTGAAATGATACACAGCATATGATCTACACTTCCTCCTCTGTGTTTGAGCGTGGAGGACTCTGCATAATATAATTAAAGACTGCATGTTATGTTTCATCATGGCTGCCACTGAACGGTAAAAAATACAGCTTTTTATTCAGTTAGTGAACGCCACATTTATCCTCTTCTTCTACGTGGCATCCTGTCCACAGCTGGTGTTTAATAACTAGATAAAACACAGTTTAACTGTTAGTTAAAGATTAAATGAAATTTCCCTAAATCAGCTGTTTTTATTACCATGCCTAAACCATGAAACAAGTGTTATCTAGTTCATGATTACTTAACGGTTAGTTAATAGTTTAATTAATGATTAGTTCACTCAGGGTTCTTATTAAGAAATGATACCACAACTTCTATTAAACAATATTTGTGTTTCAAAAATAGCCTAAAAGTTGTTTTATAAAAGCAAGATTGACTTTTCGTGTCATGTTTTAAGACCTGAGACACTGTAGAAAGATTACATTCACAAAACTCTTTTACTTTTCTGTTAATTATGACAAATATATTTATAAAAACTGTACCTTTGTAAAAAAAAATAATAATAATAAATGGTTAGAAAAAATTTCACTCGAGAACAAAAGGAAACTTAAACTGACAGAATATTGAGCATCCATCCTCTGAGCACTTGAACAACATCTTCAGCAGAGATCCCAGATGTCTGTCTCCTCAGCTGCTTCCTCAGGGGGACTCCAAGGTGTTCCCAGACCAGCTACCAGCTGGGTCTGGCTGCAGCTGTCTCCCTGATGGGTCACATCTGGAAGATTTCCCTCAGAAGGTGTCCAAACCACCTCAAATGGCTTCTCTCGATACAGAGGAGCAGCGACTCTCCTGAACAGACGAGTTTCTCACCTTAAAGTGACAGACACCTAAAAAAGTTACTGTTCAAAGCTTCTGGTTTCCATGAATTAAAAAAACTCAAAGAAAACTCACAGCTTGTAGATTATAAGTAATATTTTTTCCCACTAAAGATATGTCTCCTCTTCCTGTTGATCCACCGGAGCCGAGCTTTGTTCGTTCTGTCCTGACTAGCAGATGGAAACGTCCGGTCGGGAAAAATCTCCTTCAGTTTACTCAAGAAAAACACCTCCAGAGTTCGACCAGCCTGAGCCACCTCCGAGTCCGGCTGCATGGCAGGGAGAAAGAACACAGCAAAAGTAAAACCTTCAGAGCTGCAGATGTTCTCAGATATGTCCATGAACAATGTAAGCTGCACAACTTTAAACCTATTAGAGCCATTTCTTCTCCTCATGAGCAAAGATAAGGATGTTTTCATGTTAAATAATGTCAGTTAAACTGCATTTAAACTGTCGAAATCTGTGTGCTGATGTTAGCATGCTAATAACAACTGACTGTATAGAATCAGAACTGCGACCAGTTGTGCTCTGACGTTTACTGGTAGGTAAACAGTTTGATTATCAATCATAGAAAAAAATTAATCATGAGACTGTTTGATGAGTTGTAAAACATCTGCCCAGCACATCTTTATGAAACCTTACATAGTTAAATGTGGCACAGTTTTTGAACATCAGCAGGATGTCGTCAACAAATTGTTCTGCAGTGAAGTAATGGAGAGTGTTGCTCTTGTCCAGTTTCCGTCTGATGGCTGACAGATCGATGGGCCTCTTGATGATCTGGTAGTAGTTTCGAGCCTGGAGAAAAATCTCAGGAATTAGATCAGAATGTATGTGATTTTGACTCCATGTTTGGTCCTAGAGGAACATTTTACCCACCAGTCTGACTCCCCACCAAAAAACAAAAAACAGTTGTGCTCTCTGCCTTCAGAGTTTCTGATTGTTTTTAATTTCAGAAACAGTTATGGAACCACCCTCTTTCAATGGAAGGAAGATGAAACACAAATAGAGAAGTGAAGACAGCAAAACAGGCAACTACTAGTAAACAGGTCTGAATTTTAACTCCGACCGAGCAGATGAGTTCTCCTTTGCAGGAGGAGACGGCGTGTGCAGCGAGAGGAAATGAACAGGTAAGTGACTGTGATCTTGAGGAGTGAAAGGAAGAAGCTCGTTAGCGGCACTACGTTAGCGGAGCTGCATTAGAAAGTAAAAAGTGCACATGAAACACAAACTGGGAACAAATAAAACTGAAAGACCTTCAGGTGCAGCTCAGGACAAACAGACTCAGAACATGAACAATGATCTGGTCTTTACCAAGTGCCAATTATCCTAAACACACAAAAATTCAACCATGACATTATTCATTGAACTAAAGTGAAGCCACAGTGGGAAAGCTGTGTGTAAAAGTAAGTACACCCCATGATTCAATCAGCTTGTAGAACCGTCTGCAGCTGTAACTTAAACTTTTTCTGTGTGAGTCTCTCGTCGTGTGAAAGAATTTTGGTCCACTCTTCTGTGTTGCTTCTTCTCGGTGTGCAGACATTCTCTTCTCTTACTGTCTCTGCTGCATGACCCAGTTTTCATTTAGCTTCTGCTGTTAGATGGTCTCATGTGACTCAAGAATATCTGGATCTTGAGGAGCTCGTGGTTGACTCAGTTACTGCAAGGTGCCCAAACCATCAGCCCTCCACCACCGTGCTGACAGCTGGTATGAGGTGTTTATGCAGATATGTTGTGTTTGTTTTTTTGGCAGATATGCTATAATATGTTTAAACATCTCTACTTCATCTAAGAACATAGTTCGAGAAAACTTGTTCATTTAGATGCAGCTTTGCAAACCTAATCCATGCTGCTATACTTCTTTTAAGAGACTGGAGTTTTTCTCCTAACGACCTTTCCAAACAAGTCTTCTTCTTCTTCTTTTCTAATTCTACGAACATAAACCTTGACCTTGATCCTGCTAACGGAGGTGTGTGGAGAGCAGGACCGGCCCTGAGCTGCCTAGTGCCCTAGGCGAAAAAGATTTTGGCGCCCCTTACTGCCCAGAACAGAAACAACGTAACTCAATAACTGGATTGCAACGTAAAATATATTTATTTATACTAAAATGATAGAGAGATATAGATAGATATCTAATTATTACTTATTTTGCTCTTTACATGAGATGAATGGTGTGTCAGTTTGTCCAAAAAAGTAAATAAATAAATTTTTTCTTAAAAAGGATAATTTGGCACCCCCTCCAGCAGAGGGCGCCCTAGGCAATTGTCTAATCTGCCTATGCCCAGAACCGGCCCTGGAGGAGTATTAGATGGATTTTTCAGGATTGTTGCAATTTCTCTCTGAGCCTCGTGCACTCTGACCTCAGGGTGAACATACAGGGACGTTCACTATAGAGAAAACCTGCAGCTGCCTTAAATGTTTTTCACTTGTGAATATTTCCGAGTGTAGATTAGAACGATGGACTCCAGGGGTTTGGAAACAATCTTTTAACCCTTCTTAGATTGATGCATAGCAACAATTATTTCTAAGATCCCCGCTGTTGTCTCATGTCCTTGGCATGGAGTTATCACACCTGTATGATCCAGACCGGAGGTGATCACACTGATCAGGATCATGTGTATTAGATCAGTAGCTGCTACGTTCCTTCTGTATCATATGGAAGCAGCAAGGGTGGACTTAGTTTTTCACATACAGCTTATTCCTTCTGGCTTTATTTTTGTTTAGTAAATTCTGATGTGATGGAATCGGTGGTGTTTTTGTACATTTGATGTCAGATTTGAATGATGTTACAACCCGATGAAGAACAGATCATTTTTTATTATATCCAGTTATATAAAACCCTAAAACTGAAAGAGGGTAGTTTTTTCTCATGACTGTATCCAGGTCAGGTTGGTGCAATCGCCAAACACACACCTTTCAGGTCAGATTTGAGTGTGCAGATTATTTTTTGATGGTTTTGTTGGACTGACCAGTGGACTGACGGGTTCATGGAAAGGAGCGCTGAGTGTGTGGCAGTACAACAGCAGAGACAACTTCTCACACCTCTGCAGAAAGAAATACAAGACATGCACAGGACAGTCAGTGAGATAAAACACTAACTTCACTTTTTATTGAGACGATGAGAGCTCTAATTCTTCTTTTGTAGCATTGGTTGTTGTTCTATAATTTAAAGATGTTCTAAAACTGCAGTATTAGAACCAAGCAGGTAAATAAGCACCAGACTCACCCTCTGGTCCAGGTCAGACAGTGTGTAAGGTAATTCAACACTCCCACAGGTGTATGTGTTCTCACAGTCGTAGGTCTCTGCAGGCTCCTGGTCAGATCTACACAGCGTACAAACCCAGTCTCCTCTGTCATTTCATCATGTGGCCATGAAAAATAAAAATAAAGAAAGTTCCAAAATGCATCCAGAAAATAAAACTGAGTTTTTATACCAGATTAATGATCAAAACCTGCACTGTGGTGTGTTTACTTACAATGGGAAGTTGATGAGCTGAGGAACATGGCAGGACAGATGATAGACTTTTGGGCAGCGGTCACAGCAGAGCAGATCACCTCCATTCAGACAAACAGCACAAAAATCTTCACTCTCCATCTGTTCACTTCCCACTCCAGTTTCAGACTCCTGTTTGACTGAACTACAAAGATCTGGTCTCTGGTCTTCTCTGTGATCTACTTGATAACTAGAGTTCGTTTCATCTTCCAGCTCCATATAATGATCTGCTTCTGTTTCTGGGTCTACTTCGATAATCACAGCCTGCTCTGGATCTGGATCCAAATAAAATGTTTCTGGATCGCTTTTCTCATCATCTGATCCAGAGTCAAACAGGATAAATGGTAGATCTGGGTTGGACTCGCAGTCAAAGCCAGAGTCTTGCTCTGGTTCTCCAAATGGAGAGTTTTCGGGACAGTATGGTTCGGTCCAGTATGTGGGCGTCGTTTCTGCTTGACACAGATCACCTGACTCCGTTGCTTCATACTTGGGTGAAACTTCCAGCGTAGCCTCCTCATTTGGACTGAATCCATCCTGTTAAGAGAGGTTGAAAGACAATTTGTGAGAACAAGTAAACTCTTTTTAAAGAACAGATTGTGCTTCTTTGAGGTCTCTTTTCTGCACCTCTTGATGACAGTTTGAAGACATATCATCTTGGAGTTCAGCCTGGGTTTGGGACGGCAGCCTTATCAATGACACAACAGGTTGCAGAGATGATAAACACACGCTCTGGAAGTTTAGACGCTCGAGTCTCACCACAGCAACAGAAGTATTACCCAGAATCCTCTGTGCTTCTGGGTGAATCCTGGTAAAACAGTTTAAAGTTTGATAGGTTTTTTTTATTTACAGTAATTAAAGGAGTTACATCAGAAACTCTCGTTGCTCCAGTAAAATCCTTTCAGATCAGTAAAATGTTGCACAAGAGCAACAATAAGAGATAAAAAAGGAAATGTTTGACATTTTAACAGAATTTTCAGAAGACTCTTGGTGGATTCAGAGTTTGGATATAATTAGAAACAAGAAAACAGAGAGCCAACAACTATAAACATCTGTGGACATCACATCTGTATGATTTACTGAGGAAAAATAATTGTATTTTGTACAAAATCCATAAATATAAATCAGTGTGGTTATCTTTACCTTCTTTACAGGTGGATATAATGACATTTATTAGCACAAACACTTTAATCAGAGTATTGAACAAACAGCTACTGTTAAATACTGCTCTTCTCATCCCATCAGTGTCAGAACATCACTACTGTAAAATGATACACTGAAGACAGTCAAGGCCTGGATGAAAGGATGAAAGACTGTTTTTATTTACCCCCCACAACGTGGAGGTGGCTCTGTGTAGTGCACTCCGTTCTGCTGTGCTCAGATCACTGTGGTAAAATGTTCTTATTAAAGATACAGCAATCAAAAAGCACATTTCCCAGCAAGTTATAATAATAATAATAATAATAATAATAATAATAATAATAATAATAATAATAATAATAATAATAACAATAACAATAACAATAACAATAACAATAACAATAATAATAATAATAAAAACAATAATAATAAAAACAATAATAATAATAATAATAACCTTTATTTATAAAGCACTTTACACGAGGAGACCGAAGTGCTGCACAAGCGATAAAATCAACAAAAGAAGCACTCAATAAATGTCCAAAAATAAAAAGACATTTCTATATACATTGAGGACACACACACAAAAAACCACCGTTTTGGCGAGTTTAACCAGATTCGAAGGCCATTTTAAAAAGATGTGTCTTTAAGAGTGATTTAAAAACTTCTAATGAGCTTGTCATCCTAACATTGAGAGGAAGGGTGTTCCAAAGCCTCGGAGCAGCAACAGAAAAGGTCCTGTCCCCACGAGTAACCAACCTAGATCTAGGAACAACCAAATGACCTCCAGTGTCTCTTAGGGACATAGAGGTGTAAAAGATCAGACAGGTAGGGGGGTTCCAGGTAATTCAAACATTTAAAATCAATAATCAAAATCTTAAAATCAATTCTAAAATGAACCAGCAACCAGTGCAGAGAAGAAAGAACCGGAGTGACATGGCATGCGTCGTTTGCAGCCCGTCAGTGGACGAGCTGCAAACGACGCAACAGAGAGTTGTTTAACCCGACATATAGGAAGTTACAGTAGACCAGTCTAGAAGTGATGAGAACATGAATCACTCCTTCAAGTCCAGCACAAGACAAGTATGGCATCATTTTACTAATCAACCTAAACGAATGTTGAATCTTTCCTTTACAGTGTTGTTCTGTCTTACCGTATCGTCTTCAGTAAAGCCTGTACACTTCTATCATTTTCCACTTCCACTGATGTTGAAGACGCTGCTTTAGATTTTCTGTTGCAAAAATGGTTTGTTTCCAAATCACAGAATCCTGAACTGGTGAGCTAGTTTAAAAAAACAAAGACACGGTTTTAACATTAGTCACATTTTCTGTTAAATTCATAGAATTAAACTCCCCCTGATATGCGGCTGTGATAACTGTTTTGTATAAATCACGTATAAAAACGAGTGTTACACTTTGTGCATGAGGGACTGGCTCCTCTGCAGTTGCCAGAGTCGACTCAGTCTCTGATGACACGGCCTCCAGTGCCAGGTGTGCTCTGCACCTGACTCCCCGTGGAAACAAGATGGCTTGCCTTGGTGGAAAGTTACCATGGCATCTGTGAGTCAAGCCTGCCATCACCAGGAGATCAGGCCTCTAGAGGAAAAAAACAGAAGAGAAAACAGAACAAACTGCTGTTTTGAAATCCTCTGTGTGCTCAGTGTTTGACAGCAAAAGTGCAAGATAAAGGCAAACAAAAAAAAGAAAAAAACACAGCAAAACAATCAGTCCGGAGAACATCTGGGAGCAATTTGATTTATTACACAGAGAAATCTCACACTACTGACAACCGCCACAAAACACAGTACACATAATTACTTCCAAAATAAAATCATCCGGTGAGAATCTGATGGGATTTACCTGAGTGCGAACAAAAACAGTCCTGAACCAGCAGGTCCGCTCCAGAAACTCTGAAGAAACGCGTCTCTGGATGAACGTTAACTGAGGAGCAGAGAGATGTCTCTGTTCATGTGTCCAGTATCAAGGGGGAGAGACAGGATTTGATTGGTGGAGAGATGGTTCAACCTCAGCCCCCTGATATTACAGCGCTGTTCAGTGAGTCATAACAAGCAAGTGTTTCCATGTCCACCTTCAGGTACTGAGTTAAATACACTTGATTAACTGACTGTGACCCGTTTATCAGCTCAATAAAAACAGGTCTGCAGGTCATACAGGTGTGTCTTACTGTAAAACACTTAAACAACAGAACATAGAATCTCTTGCATGGCTCAGGCTTGTAAAGCTGCATTTGAATGAACCATGAGACTTGTGGAACTATGTCAATCGAGCAGATGAGACTGAACTACAGATGTTTGACCATATCACATCTGGCAAAATCCAAAAATCAGCACATCTGAAAAATCCCTCTAACTCTCAGCATGATGGTAGAGGGGGACCATTTGGGTTTGTTTGTTATTACACGACCTTGACACCTTCCAGTAACTGAGTCAACTTCAACTCTGTAAATCGAAATATTTTGAAGTCAAATGTAAGACCGTCTGTCCAACAGCGGAGGTTTGTCTGAATCTGGGTCTTGCAGCAGGACATTGATCCAATCACATCAAGTACTCTCTAACAGAAAAGAATCCAGGTGCTACACAGACCAAGTCAAAGACCTCAGTCTGATTTAAAAGCTGTGGTGGGATCATAAGAGAACCGTGCAGAAACTGTCTGCAGACTCAATCTACTGGAACAATGTTGTAAAGACGAGTAGAGCAACAACATGAGAGAACGACTCCAACACTAAATAACTACTACAAGTTATTGTAGCTGAAGGTTCTACAGGCTGTTGCAGTATGCCGTGCACCGACTGAATCACGCCGTGCACTGACTGAATCACGCCGTGCACTGACTGAATCACGCCGTGCACTGACTGAATCACATTCAGCTGTCCCTTCTACAATTAATCATTTTTTATACCCATAGATAAATTATTCTAGAACCTCCTTTTTGTGCGTGTGTGTGTGTGGGGGGGGGGGGG
>SSNP01000042.1:2189045-2261886 GCA_006937955.1 Pachypanchax playfairii | reverse complement strand
GAACCTCCTTTTTGTGCGTGTGTGTGGGGGGGGGGGGGGGGGGTTGTTCTACGTGGGTTGGGCACCAGGTGGTGGGGAAAGGTGGGTGCCTAGGTGTGCTGATCCTTGGTGCCATAAACTGGTTGTTGTCCAGAAAGGAGCTGGTGATTGAGGTTGAGCAATACCAACTAGATGTAGTTGGACTCCCCTCTACTCACAGCTTAGACTGAAGAACCAAACTTCTGGAGCAGGGCTGGACTCTCTCCTACTCTGGAGTGATCAGGGGTTTCTCTAATAAACCTGTTGCCCTGTGACCCGACCATAGATTAGAGGAGGTAAATGGATGAATGATGGATGATCCATATGTGTCCCTCAGACATGTCGGTGAAAATGGCAAAAACCATGATGTATACACAGATACAGTATAAAACATGTAATTTTCACAAGATATAACAGTGCTTTCTTCAAAATATTAGGTCATACAAATGCATATTGTGGATGCAGATGAATACAGCTGATTGCAGCAGATTGTAGCTGAATACAGCTGAATGCAGCTGAATGTAGCTGAATGCAGACGAATACAGCTGAATACAGCTGAATACAGCTGAATGCAGATGAATACAGTTGATTGCAGCTGAATGTAGCTGAATGCAGACGAATACAGCTGAATACAGCTGAATACAGCTGAATACAGCTGAATGTAGATGAATACAGCTAATTGCAGCAGATTGTAGCTGAATACAGCTGAATGCAGATAAATACAGCTGATTGCAGCAGATTGTAGCTGAATGCAGACGAATACAACTGATTGCAGATGAATGCAGCTGATTGCAGCAGATTGTAGCTAAATACAGCTGAATGCAGATGAATACAGCTGATTGCAGCAGATTGTAGCTGAATACAGCTGAATGCAGATAAATACAGCTGATTGCAGCAGATTGTAGCTGAATGCAGACGAATACAACTGATTGCAGATGAATGCAGCTGATTGCAGCAGATTGTAGCTAAATACAGCTGAATGCAGACGAATACAGCTGAATACAGCTGAATACAGCTGAATACAGCTGAATGCAGATGAATACAGCTAATTGCAGCAGATTGTAGCTGAATACAGCTGAATGCAGATAAATACAGCTGATTGCAGCAGATTGTAGCTGAATGCAGACGAATACAGCTGAATGCAGCTGAATGTAGCTGAATGCAGATGAATACAGCTGATTGCAGCTGAATGTAGCTGAATGCAGATGAATACAGCTGATTGCAGCTGAATGTAGCTGAATGCAGATGAATACAGCTGAATACAGCTGAATACAGCTGAATACAGCTGAATGTAGATGAATACAGCTGATTGCAGCAGATTGTAGCTGAATACAGCTGAATACAGCTGAATACAGCTGAATACAGCTGAATGCAGATGAATACAACTGATTGCAGCTGAATGTAGCTGAATGCAGACGAATACAGCTGATTGCAGCTGAATGTAGCTGAATGCAGATGAATACAGCTGAATACAGCTGAATGCAGATGAATACAGCTGATTGCAGCTGAATGTAGCTGAATGCAGACGAATACAGCTGAATACAGCTGAATACAGCTGAATACAGCTGAATGCAGATGAATACAACTGATTGCAGCTGAATGTAGCTGAATGCAGATGAATACAGCTGATTGCAGCTGAATGTAGCTGAATGCAGATGAATACAGCTGATTGCAGCTGAATGTAGCTGAATGCAGATGAATACAGCTGAATACAGCTGAACGCAGATGAATACAGCTGATTGCAGCTGAATGTAGCTGAATGCAGACAAATACAGCTGAAAACAGCTGAATACAGCTGAATGCAGATGAATACAACTGATTGCAGCTGAATGTAGCTGAATGCAGATGAATACAGCTGATTGCAGCTGAATGTAGCTGAATGCAGACGAATACAGCTGAATACAGCTGAATACAGCTGAATACAGCTGAATGCAGATAAATACAGCTGATTGCAGCAGATTGTAGCTGAATGCAGACGAATACAACTGATTGCAGATGAATGCAGCTGATTGCAGCTGAATGTAGCTGAATGCAGATGAATACAGCTGATTGCAGCTGAATGTAGCTGAATGCAGACGAATACAGCTGAATACAGCTGAATGTAGATGAATACAGCTAATTGCAGCAGATTGTAGCTGAATACAGCTGAATGCAGATAAATACAGCTGATTGCAGCAGATTGTAGCTGAATGCAGACGAATACAACTGATTGCAGATGAATGCAGCTGATTGCAGCAGATTGTAGCTAAATACAGCTGAATGCAGACGAATACAGCTGAAAACAGCTGAATACAGCTGAATGCAGATGAATACAACTGATTGCAGCTGAATGTAGCTGAATGCAGATGAATACAGCTGATTGCAGCTGAATGTAGCTGAATGCAGACGAATACAGCTGAATACAGCTGAATACAGCTGAATACAGCTGAATGCAGATGAATACAACTGATTGCAGCTGAATGTAGCTGAATGCAGACGAATACAGCTGAATACAGCTGAATGCAGATGAATACAGCTGATTGCAGCTGAATGTAGCTGAATGCAGATGAATACAGCTGATTGCAGCTGAATGTAGCTGAATGCAGACGAATACAGCTGAATACAGCTGAATACAGCTGAATGTAGATGAATACAGCTAATTGCAGCAGATTGTAGCTGAATACAGCTGAATGCAGATAAATACAGCTGATTGCAGCATATTGTAGCTGAATGCAGATGAATACAACTGATTGCAGATGAATGCAGCTGATTGCAGCAGATTGTAGCTGAATACAGCTGAATGCAGATGAATGCAGCTGAATGCAGCTGAATGCAGACAAATGCAGCTGATTGCAGATGAATGCAAGTGAATGCAGCTGATTGCAGATGAATGCAGATGATTGCAGACGAATGCAGCTGATTGTAGCTGAATGCAGATGAATGCAGCAGATTGTAGCTGAATGCAGATGATTGCAGCTGAATGAAGCTGTTTGGCTTATGATTTTTTTTCCTCTATGATCCATAATGTTAAAGGTTAAGGTTACTTTGTTGTTGTTGTCTCACTTTCATACTAATTTCAACTGTTTTTTTCCCTTTGTGCTTATCAATAACGATTATTCATTGAAAAATCTCAAAATTTTACATTTAAATAATGTTTTCTTCCTAATAAACTTTAGCTCATGAGACAACAAAACTTATAACTTAGTAAAACAACTAATTCATTGCCTAAGAGAAATAACATGGCACTAGATGTTTATAACCTAAAAACTGTAATATAAAACATAAATGTATTTTTTCAATTAACTGATCTTAAAGAAATGTCTTTACATGTCTTGTGATGTTGAATCTTACCAGCGATGAAAACACCCGGCTGTGATGCAGCAGTTTGAAGCTGAATACGTTTTGATGCTAAACTCTGTTCACACTCTGACCAATGAGAAGTTACACTCTGTAAAGACTAATCAGACTTTGAATAACAGAACTTCTTTATGTAAATCAGCTCCTCCGACATAGCAGACTGTTAGGCTTGCACAGTGTCTCTCATTCACACACATGGACTCTTTCTTGCTGCAGCTAACTTTCATCCCTCTTCTTTCCAATGCACCTACACCTCTCCAGATGTTCCTCCACCTGCTCTCACTACAGATAACATCTGCAAACATCATGTTCCATGGAGATTCCTGTCTCACCTCATCTGTCTGTCTGTCCATCACCATAGCAACAAGAAGGGGCTCAAGGCTGATCCTTTATCCCACCTTCATGTTGAACTCCTCTGTCACACCTACAACACATCTCATCACCACCTTACAGCTGTCCTACATGACCTGCATCACTCTAACATACGAGGGTCCAGTGGTTCCTGGCGGCTTCACCTCTGTCAGAGTCCCAGGACAGCTGTGGCTACAACATGTGTGTAGTGTATCTCCACCAAATGTGTATGCATGTGCACACGTATGTGTAAGTATGTTTTTAACTAGACAGAAGCACTAAAATGTTATTTGGAAGATTATATCATGTACCTTTTTTTGAATTTTACATGATTTTGAGTTTCAGTTTTAACTGAACATATCAAGCAGTATTCTGCCACGAATTTAGCTTTTAGCTGCTTGGCAAAGTTAACGTAACATTTAATAAAAGTAATGCTGTCATGGAAGCATGTTTGTGACTTGTTCATATTTTTGTATTTAGTATTGAGGTTGTAATCCTATTATCAGGGTATTGAGAGCTCCTCAGCAAAAGTAATTGCTTTTATGTGCTGACCAATAAATAATACACATATTGTATGTGAGAAGTTTATCATTAAATCCAAACGTGAAATTGTAAGAATTATGTTGAAGTGGCGTTCAAATAATTTTGGGTGGGAGCTGCGGAGGAGAACACTTCTTGACGGGGAACACATCTTGATGGGACACCTGCTACGTGTTTGCAGTTGTCTAGTTTCTGCTGAACTCCATGTAATTGACAAGGCTGAAGTTGGTTTCTATTTCTAGCTTCCGATTTGGGAAATTGCTAAAGGGCAATTGCAGTGTCATCTGTAGAACCAAAATTTGACCTCTTGGAAGACTTCATATCTTCATCAGAAGACATTTTTTTTCTATCATGCCCTTCAGTATCCAGGTTTCTGTAACAATTTAAATAGAAGCACCTGGAGGCCATTCCATTGACATTTTTTTCTGAGGTTTCTGTTGAATATTTTAGCTCCACAGGTGTTCTTACCTTCATAGTGGGTGAAAACAGGTCAACAACTTCTCTTTCAGTTTTAATCTCTCAAACTACGCAGGTGGTGATAAAACCCGAGTTCTCCCGAGTTCTAACGGCCTGTATCTGTTTCATCACAACTCCTTTGTTCGTTAGTATTCATCAGCTCCTGCAGTTGAAACCACGCCTAGCATGCTGCTAGCTAAAAGCTGTTAGCATAAGACGTAGCAAACAGGAAGAGAGAACGTCTGACGTTGCCATGCGCAGCGGGGCAGGAAACAGTATACCTTGCTCTCATTGGCTAGTTTGTTAGCCAATTAGAGTCCAGCAAAAACTCAACATCAATGAGTTGCAGCCCAAAGCCGGATGAAGGCAGCCAAATCTTGATGCAGACAGATTGAAAGGTCTGTTAATCAGTGTTTCCTAACATTTTTTAGATTTAAAATGTTTCATGTTACAGGTTAATACTTCAGAAATAACCACAAAGTTGTTAATTTTGTGTGAAATTGCCTCTTTAAAAGCAAGAGACTCTTCCACGTGAAGGTCAAAGGTTATTTCAGATGTTTTTCTTTTGCATTTCGGTTAAGGTTTGATGTACAGAGTAGTACATTGGGTATATTAGGTTAGCTGGGGCATTGCAGTTGCAGCCCAGATCACAGTAATCTATACTGAGTGAAAGAGGGAAGATCAGATCAGTATAGACTTTATAAGCTGAGATAACTGGAACCAAATGGGTGTAAAAAAATAAACCTGTGAAATCAGTGAAAAATCAACAACAGTTTGAGCTCAATCATGAAAAATCTTAAACATTTAATAAGAATTAGTGGTTTACATTGTCAAAGTGTTTTAAAACATCAATAAACAAAATATAGGTGTTTTCAGTTATATCATCCTTATAATTAACCTCATATTGATGCGTCTCCTTACATAAAACCAGACTGACAGTCATCTATGTTACTCAAACATGATTTCAGTCTCTCATCATTGTTGATCTGAGTGTTATTGGCCTCGATCATCAAGTTGTAATGGCGTTTTATCAGGTTTGGGCATCAGTGTAATTGGGAGGTGCTTAACTGCTTGAATGTAAAAAAAATAAACATTCTAAACAAAAGAAATATAAATTTAAAAAATCCAATGGTTTGTCACAATCTTTTTTAATACAGATACAAATAAAGAACACGTGACAAAAAATTTAAAAGCAAATTTTAAAACAACAATTGGACAACTGCAACAGTCCAGTTCTGTTCCTCAAGTGCAACAGCTTCTTTTCCAATCATCCCCTCAGCACGGATCAGGAACTTTAAAACCAGAGGTAGCTGGAAACAAGCAGGGTCCAAGAACCACATCTGTCACATCTCACCTCAACGACATTGGCACCAAATTCCCTCCAGATGATGAAGGTGACATGTCTCTGATGAGGAATAATGCAAATTTTGTTACTCAATAATTAATTAAGGAATCTTTCACAATACAATGTAAATAACAGCAGAGCGAAAACGTTTATTAATTATGTGAGTCAGAACAGTATCTTGACAGTTCAGTTTTAACCCATGTCATGTCAAATGTTTAACAAATGGACACGTACATGTAAAGCAGAAATTACATTTACATTTACAAATAACGTCACAAACAGGAAGATTAATGCTGAACCATATCTTATATTAATATACCTCCTTGTTGTAAGACTTGTCCCTTCCACTGTTCTGCGAGCAGCAGCCAGGGGTCCCTCGTTTTTTCTACATGACTTTTATTTCCTGCTGTCTGTCACCGGAAGTCGCTTCGAAACAGTTCTCGCAGAAAATCGCGGTGTTTCCAAATCCCGTTCCTCTTTCAACTAGCCTCCAAGATGGTAGGTGCTATCATGTACCGCCGTGTACAAAACTCAAACTGAATCTGCCTCAATCGGCACTCAGTAGTTTGAAAAATATTCACGACACGGTGTTTTTATTTACAGACATTCCTTTATGTAATTCCAGAATGTTTATTGATAACATTTATTCATTTTCTGATGATTTGTCAGCGGTTTACTGGGTGCTAGCCGGGTCGTACGGGGCCTCGGCTGTACAGTCGCACAGTTTGTTCATGGTGTATTTCACGTTTTATCCGCATTGATTAGAAGGATTTAAGTGTTTTAGGTTTAATCAAGGAGCGTTAAAGTCGTTAAATGGGCGAGTTACTGTCAGCTGCTGGTTGGACCAGCATGCAGACGTTAATCAGGTTTTTAAGAAGGATAATGTGTTTAAAGAACCACGTTTTTTATAAAAATTATTTGGAGCTGATTGAAACACGATCAGCTGTGATTATTAGGTCTGATCAGAGGTGGTTCTGTTGAGGTTTCTTTAACCAGCTTTCAAATCATTTCAAAAGTGGAATTTTGAAGCTCCTCTTCCTGTTCTGTTTCCCTTGTTTTCATTTGTTATGATAACCAATAAATTATAGTTTATCGAAGGTTCCTGTTTGCCATATAGTGGCTCAGAGACCCCAAGCAGCTGCCTGCCTGTTGATAAACATTTCTGGGTCTGATTTAATTGTAATTAAACTTGTTTTTCCAGCCTACCAAAAAGTCAAAGACCAGAAAGCTCCGTGGACACGTGAGCCACGGACACGGTCGTGTTGGTGAGTACAAGTGTTTGTATGAACACTGTCCTGGTTTCACTAGAATGTGACATCAGTAACGACTTGTCTGCTCCACAGGGAAGCACAGGAAGCATCCTGGAGGTCGTGGTAATGCTGGTGGAATGCATCACCACAGAATCAACTTCGATAAATAGTAAGTGAAATATTAGTAATAGTAGTGATAATAGAATAGTGAGTGAAACAGCCTTTTTCTAGGTCAGAAGATGTTGAAACAGCAACTGGAAGTCACACGTCGGATTATTTAAAGTGTTTATGAGCTGGTGTGTTGAGATGTGCTTGTAGACTGTTGGCAGAACTCATAAGACATGGAGACTAATTTATACTAACTGGTTCTGAAAATACTTAGCTTTCTCCCCTAAGATTTATCTAAACAATTTTTTAGAAAAGTTGATTTTGATAAAAACTTTGATTTTATTAGCTGAAATAATCAGAACCTACCAGGACCTGGTGGAACAGAAACTGGTCCATGTTTTAAAAGTCTCATATTTAAGTTCTTTGATTTCTGTTTATCAGCTCAACAAGATGATTTATTTACAGGACTGTTTCCCGGTGTGTCAGGAGGTAACTTGAGTATCTTTGTTCTCAGCCATCCAGGTTACTTTGGTAAGGTGGGTATGAGACATTACCACCTGAAGAGGAACACGTTGTACTGCCCCACTGTCAACCTGGACAAGCTGTGGACGTTGGTGAGCGAGCAGACAAGGCTCAACTATGCCAAGAAGCCAGAGGGGCCCGCCCCCATCATCGACGCTGTGCGCGCTGTAAGTACATAACACACCCAGCATTCTGGTTTACTGCAGCATGCTGCACGGTTTGTTTTCCTGGTGTATGGATGCCACGGTTGGTCGACCTGAGGTGAACTTTATGCTGCATGTCTAATAAAGTTTGTATTAAGTCGTTGATTCAGTGTCACAAAGCAAAGTCGACACATTTTCTTAAAGCAGCAGAAGGTCAGTCTGTGGCGTCATGAACGCATATTCTGCATATGCACACTGAACATCAGGCGCGCAAACACCACACATGCAAGGAAGTTGTAACTTGCATTTCTGTACAGAAACGGGCCAATCAGAGGATGTTCGATGACACCAGCGTGTGTTCTGCAGCAGATCAGACTGTATAGTAAGATGCTAGTTTCCCCACTGCGTGTCGTGTCTTCTCTTCCAGTTTAGGGCAGCAGCAAATGATTATTTGGCTCATTGATGAATCGGATGGGGTCTCGACTCGATAGATTAGATTAGAGGGAGAAGTCTCAAATGTTTTTTCTCTCCTCCCTTCACTTTATTTAACAACAGAACTTATTAGAAAATGGTTCAAAAGGTCTAAACAACACGTTGACTCCTATATGTGACATGTTTAAATGTCATGGTTCGGTTCATTTTCGGCACAGTAAAAAAAAAATCTGTTGTTTGAGCAGGTAAACTTTTACATTTTTACATTTAAAAGTAAATATTTGCATTTAAATCTCCAAAAAACATTCTCAGAAAACCAGAATGTAAAAAACTAAGATTTTCCTTTTGGAAATTATTTTCATGACTTGTTAGACATAAAAAACAATTCTGTGCAGTTTCAACAAATCAACATTTTATTTAACTAGTTTAACTCAGTGGAAACAGATCCTGAGATGATCAGTAGTTTCCCCTCTGATTAACAGCATTCACGGTTCCCTTTGAGTGCAGCTAGAGCAGAAACAGCTCTAGAGGGGGAATCATATCGATGTAACACCAGCACAATGGTGTGGTCTGTCTTATTCATAGACTGTGAATGTTATGGTTTTATTTTTTCCCCATATTCATACTTCATCAGAAAGCCGAAGTGTTCTCAAACGGGACTTTAAAAAATAACAGTTTGTTGCAACTTACGCGGACACCTAGCTCTCCCCTTCCTCGCTGATGACCCCAGGCTGCCTCTATTTGAGATGCTGCTCCACTATTAGCAGTTTGTTCACACTGACTGTTAAATAAAGCTTAGACAAAAAAATGTTTCTTGATTGGCGACCTACACGAATCGATGGCAAAATTAGTTTCTGACTTATTTCATTATTGAATTTTACAGATTTTATCGATTTGTTGTTGCAGCCCTATTCCAGATGTTTTTTCCTTCAGTTTGAGTATTATAGTGCAGGGTGGGGTTTCTGTCCTGTAATCAGTCTGAACATGTTACAGGTGTGTTCTCTGCTTGTAAGCAGGAACATCAGCTGCAGGTTAAATGTGGGAAACAATATTCAGAACGTCAAACTGTTTTTTAGAACAAATGTAGTTAAATGTTTGTTTAGCTGCTGCAGCATCTGTGTTGAAGCTCAGCGTTTTTATTCTGGGATCATCTAATCAAACTCGGTTTCATCATCAATGTGTTTAAACATGTTCATCTGGAGGTGGTGCTGTTGTCTCTGGATTTTCAGTTCTGAACCAGAACCACGTTGGTGTAAAGGTGTCCTGTGTGTAGCAGCATGGGAAACGTTCACTTCCTGTTTACCGTATTCTCCGCACTATAAGGCGCACCTAAAAGCCTTTAATTTTCTCAAAAACCGACTGTGCGTCTTATGATCTGATGCACCTTGTGTATGGATCAATATTGGTTAGGCCACCATAGTCAGGGGGCTACGGTACGAGTTAGAAGCACACTAATACGGTGCTTGCTGTCATTCCGGGTGGATTGACTAAAGAACTCCAGTCGCTGGATATTGGCCTGAGCACGACGGCAGGAATTCTCACTGATCTGCCAGGCAACAGCAGCGACACACTGACTCGGATAATGACGGGTTTGACATGACAGAACCGGCTGAACGCTAAATAGAGTTTGCATATCACAACCCCAGCCTCTACAGTAGTTTCTATTCCATGCGCCTATAATGCGGTGTGCCCTTATATATGAACACAGTTTTAAAATAATCCGTTCATTGAAGGTGCGCCTTATAATCCGATGCGCCTTAGTGTGGAAAATACAGTAATTTGTTCTGTTCTTTAACAGTGATTCAGTGCATGACAGTGAACATGTTTATTCAGAGTCTTTTTTTTAAAGCTCCCTTCATGAGTTTATATCATGTATTTAGAGCAGAACTTCATGTGGACCTTGTTCCTCACATGGAGAGTCTGTTTATACAGTGAACATTTTGTAGCTTCAGATCTGAAAAGCTTTTGTTTTTAATCTGTGGTTTGTGTATCGTTGCAGGGTTACTACAAAGTTCTGGGCAAAGGCAAGTTGCCCAAGCAGCCCGTGATCGTCAAGGCCAAATTCTTCAGCCGTCAAGCCGAGGAGAAGATCAAGGCTGTGGGAGGAGCTTGTGTGCTGGTGGCGTGATGTTCCT
This sequence comes from Pachypanchax playfairii, assembly GCA_006937955.1. Classification (NCBI taxonomy): domain Eukaryota; kingdom Metazoa; phylum Chordata; class Actinopteri; order Cyprinodontiformes; family Aplocheilidae; genus Pachypanchax; species Pachypanchax playfairii. Next base: position 2,251,250 of record SSNP01000042.1, on the reverse strand, counting down.
GTCAGATTGTTTTCTGAACAATAAACTGTATAAATTTGAGGTTTTTGTGTCTGACTTTTATTTGGAAAGATTTGGATTTTCTATAGTTCTGATTAAAGTTGGCGTCAACATGAACTGAGAAACGACGTGTGAAAATGACAAAACAGTTAAAAAGCCCTTTTATTATTTATTAATATAAGAATGGTCAATAAATTAATCATATAATCATTTATGGCTTCTGGTTAAGTTCTACATTTCAGGTGGAGCTTGTTTCCTCGGGCCACACAGTTCGGTAGAATCATAGACATGTGATCTATATAATGTCTATGGGTAGAACAGCCCAACTTCTTAAAGAGGCGTGGCTTAACTGACAACTTCCTGGCATGTTTGAAAAAAAACGTGTTGTCAAGCGAGACTTGAGGCTCGTGCTTCTCTGTAGACATCGCGCGTTGGACAGAACCGTGTGTGGTACCGTGCAGGTAGGAGACCGAACCGGACTTAGTGCAGCAGTTTCAGGTGTTTCACGGGACTTCGTGTGTGGAAAGAGTTAAAGAGGGAAGTAACGGAGGTTTTCATCGCCATGTCACGTTAATCACGGTTTCTACGCACGCGCCGCTCAAGACGGTAATATGATTCTGGATTTATGCAGTCCGGGTCAGTTCTACATGTTGAGCCCGTTTCTCAAGTCTCTCACTGTCCGTCTGTAAAGCTGCGGGGAAACATCCGGGTCAACCGGTTCACATGTCCCGGTTCTGAAACATCCGGATCAACCTTCAGACTGACAGTCAGCTCAGCTGGTTTTGATGGAGAGTCCAGGCTGGTTGGAGTCTTCCCTGCTGCGCTCAGGCAGACTGGGTCTGGAGGTGCTGGAGAGAGCCTCCAGGCGGACTGTGGACTGGACCAGTGTGTCCCAGACCCCTGCTTCAGATAGCCATGTTACAGTGAAGGTGCACATACATGATTCTTTATTCACTCTTTATTATTTCAATTGGAAACAGTTTCTCTTATCTGCAGAGAACCTCCTCGGAGCTTGATGATGCCTTTGCAACCATCTCAAACTTCATGGCTCAGACGACGCATCACTGCAAGGTTCATCATGACTGGTCAAACTGAACAGCTGGAACTCTGTCCAGGTCCAGACAACTAATATGTCTTGTGTTATTGTATCTGGTCAGAAATATTATGAGTCTAGCTGCACTGAGCCCAGTAACACGGAGAAGACCCACATGTCCCGGTTCCACACGCAGCCTGGAGCTGGGAGGACATCATCTGCACTGCCAGCCAGACGACACGTAGGACGCCCAGGGGTAAGAGCTGGCTTGTTACTGCACACTGAAAACACGAGAACCCTGTGTTACTAATAATCTGTCTATCTTTAGGTGCACGTCGGCTCAGCAGGTGAAGACTTTTACGTCGAGGTGTCACCTGGAACGTACGCCGTCACGGCCAGTTTACCGGAGTCCCAGCTGCAGACTCAGCTGGTCAGCGTTAAAGCTGGGGAGAGCATCAACCTCACCTTTAACCTTTGACCCTTGATCTGAGCTCCAGAAACAAAAGAGACCAATGCTAATGCTGCTTCTGTGTTTTTATTTTTATACACAGATCTCTGCACCCACTACTTACTTTTTATTGTTTTTATTTGTGCTCCATCTTGAGAAGCCATAGGTGCCTTTTTCTGCCTGCATCATGTAACACTTTGTTCTTACCGCTACTGAAGCAGATCAGTTTTTTACAATAAATTATATTTTTAGACAAAGTCCCATCTGATGTTTCACCAGTGTAACATGCAGACAAACACCATGTTTAGGTGAGAGGGATGTTATGAGCACAGAAGGAGCCTGAAGGTGGTCGAGGCTTCAGGAACAGGAAGTGAACGAGCAGCAGGGAAGATGACAGGCTGTGACGTCATCACTGTACTTCCTGTATGTAACAGAATAGGAAAGGAAAGAAAAGGACGGGGAGTAGTTCCAGGTGGCACACGGTAAAAACATGAACCATGAAAACATCAAAACCAGGTTTATTTTACCCAGTATGTTGCACACCAGGTTCTGGTTCTCATCAGTTCTGATTCTTACACACGGACATGTAGATATAAAGAGACCTAACCCCTCTGGAACTCACCTCCTCTCAGCCTGAGGTCTGTGGACTTAGCAATCTTTTATAAAATGCAGCTAAAAACATTTTAACAACATTTTAAAACTCATTTTACCTGTTTTTATATGTCATACTGTGTTTTAATGTGAAGCACTTTGGGATTTTTATCTCGAAAGCTGCTGTAGAAATGAAGTCACGTACCCATTAGGAGGAGACAGAAGAGGTGAGATCCTGGGTGAGAAGGTCCCTGCTGATGGTGCCTGACATTTACCTGACTCTGGAGGGGTTCAAGTCCTGAATAGAGGAGCACAGGTCCTGGATGGAGCAGTCCAGGTTCTGCATGGATAATCTGCCTCTATCCATGACCTGAACTCCTACATCCAGGACCTAGATGGAGTAGTCCAGGTCCTGGATGGAGTTCAGATCAGCACCAATGATTCTCTCTGCAGTCTGTTTCTGTCTATTCTGGTTGTTGAACCAAACCAGACTGTGATGGACCGGCAGAGGACGGACTTGATGACGGGTCTGTAGTTTTACCAGTTTACCAGCAGCTCCTGTGGCAGGTTAAACTTCTTGAACTGTTGCAGGAAGTTCAACCTCTGCTGGACCTTCTTGATGACTGTGTCTGTGTTGGCTGTCCATTTCAGGTTCTGAGTGATTGTGGTCCCCAGAGACCTGAACGTGTCTACCATAGTTACAGCCGTGTTGTGTATGATAATGCGGGACAGGGGTGAAGGCTCCTGAAGTCCACTGTTATCTCTACAGTTTTTAGAGTGTTGAGCTCTAGATGGTTCTGACTACACCAGAGGATCAGCTGGTCCCCTTCCTGTCTGTAAGCAGACTCGTCTCCGTCCCAGATGAGGACGATGACTGTCATGATCATCAATGATCCATCTGTAAACTTCAGGAGCTAGATGATTACTGGTTGAGCAGCTGTTACATAAAAGTGTTGCAGAACAAAGACAAACAGAAACAGGAAAATAAATGAGGACTGAAAAATCAAAGGAGTCTAAAGGATTTATTTAAAACGAGCATGTGGGAACTAAATAAAGCTGAAAATGTTAAAGCATATTCAAGATTCAAGATTTTTTATTTTCCATTTGCACATAGAAACAGTCGTCCCATGCACATTGGAATTCTGGTGCAGAGCACCCTGAGTCAAGTTTAAATAGAAAAGAAGTTAAGAGACGGGGACAACGAGAGAATAAGATAGAGAATAGAACATAATAAACTAAATAAAGTAACTATAGATAAATTAATTTAAAAAACAGAAACAGAACAGAGAGTTTTTTCCTTTGAAAGAATATCATTGCACATGGAAAGAATATTATTGCACATGGAAAGAATATTATTGCACCTAGAAGGAATATTACTGCACATAGAGAGAATATTATTACACATTTCTTTCAATGAAATAAAAACACCTTGTACAATACAAGTAAGGTGAGGTAGTGTTGTGTTTTTTTTAAGTGTTTTCGCTTAGCCATGAGTCTAACTGTGGCGGGGAAGAAACTGTCGAAGAACCTTTTTCTGTGTGTGATGATGCTATCCGCTCTGTTGTGTCTCAGGTTGTACGTAGTTTTTGTGTCTGACCAGATAGTGAACTGGATGGAGTGAGTCCTTGATAATAGCCTCTGCTTTTTTCCGACAGCGCTGTGTGTACAGAGAGTCTATGGTAGGACGTTTTGTCCCTAGAATCCTCTCTGCAGTCTTTACGACTCTTTGCAGTGCCTTTCTCTCTGCCTGTGTTGTGTTTCCATACCAGACAGTGATGCCTGCAGTGAGGATGCTCTCTATCAGTCCTCTGTAGGCTTGAGTGAGAGGGCGATGGTGCAGACCAGCTTTCCTCAGCAGCCAAATGAAATAGAGTCTTGTCTGGTCTTTTTTCACTGTGGCTGTGGTGTTGAGAATCCAGCTCAGATCTGATTTGATCTGCAGTCCCAGGAATCTGTGGCTATCGGCCCTCTCCACCTCAGTCCCTTTGATGATATGCCTCTAGAACAGAAATAAAATCCACACCATAACATGATTGCTTCACAAGTAAATGCATTCAAACATAAATATTTAAGATCTTCTTTAAACTAGTATCATAACTATATTTTAGCTTTGTTTACATGTGCATAACTCTTACTATTATTATTATATTGTTTACTATTAATTTCTGAGTAAAAAACTTTATAGCTTACAATTAAACTGAACAATATTTTTCATTAATCGTTTATTCATCTCCCATTATAAAGAACACAGTTCTGTTCAAACACTCAACTGTCATCGTTAATGTTTGATGTGCTCTGTGAAGTTGACAGTCACGTGACACCGAGCCTGTTTTCACTGCATTGCCCACATTCCCCCTTTTTTCCCACACGACCTTGTTTCAACATGGATGCCCGAAAACCTCCCAACACACCGCTGTTTATCTTTCTGAAACAGCACTATAAGCGCATATTACGGCGCACTGCGTCTCAGAATCCACAGTGTAAGTTTATCGCGGTCTTTTACGAAGGCCTAAATGTGAATTTTCCTCAACGACGAAGCGTAAAAAGAGTCGGAAGCCCGAGACAATGCGAAAACCGACGCAGAATGGCGTCTCTGTGGCCCAGGACGCTGAATAACTTCTGAAATGCGATGGACACATTCTTTGACCAATAAGAATGTCGTTTCCAAGTACTGAGCCAATCAAATATACACATTGAGGAATGGGCGGGGCTATACTGGGAGGAATATGTTACCATACATGTTCCTGGGGGGTGAACGTTACTGATCGTTTCCTGCACTGTTGCATGGTGGTCGAACAGGAGGAATTGTTGGAAATTTTTCGGAGGTTAGTATATAAATTGGTTTTTACCCAGTGTGCATTATTCCCACAGCCATCTCTGTAGCGAGTGGGAGTGTCAGGCAGCGGCAGGGACTCGGCTGGAACCCGTATAAATCTGATAAATCGGAGATTAAAGCGACATAAAGCGAGTGAAAATGCGTGTCATTAATCAGCTCATGGATTGTTTCCTCACAGGGTGAAGTTTGGACAGCTAGCTGCGCTGCACCTGTCAAGGGGTTTTTAGGTTCCACTCTGCTACTCAAGCGAACCCCAATCAGCCACATTCTTTAAGAAACATTATTTAAGAAACATCTGATTTTAAAAGTCGTGACGGCTCCGCTTGTTGGCGTAGTTAGCCTGCTATTAGCACCGTGGCTAACTAGCGCTTTTATGTTGTTGTGTTTGAGTATCACACTGCAGTGTTCTATATACTGTTAACACCCCAATGAAACAATAAACTGTATACATTTTTATTATGCGCATATGTTGCGGTTATATCTGCATGACTGTAGATAATAAACCAAAAGTGCTACAGTCAAAACAACAAGCGCCAAAACCTGCAAACAAGATAAAAATAACCCGCTCTGACGCAGTAAAAACATTAGCATTAAATACATGAGCCGCTGTTGGAACAAAAACTACTTCATGACTCAGTGAACTTGAAACTGTAGAACTCTGAACGTTAACTGGTTTGTTGTGATAAAATAAAATGTGTGTCAATAAATACGATATAATATATAAAGACCGACTCTGAAGTTCACTGACTAATTTATCATTACAACGAACAACTGCAACTAGAACTACAACAAGCTGCTTATGGAACTGCTGCTGACTAATATTGTAACTAAATAATTATTATTTACCTTTCTTAGAGATTTTTTCACATTAGAAATAGGCATACTATGTAGAATTTACATAGTATGTCTTTAAAGAAGCGTTATATGGATGTAGTGAAGCAGGACAGGAGGTTGGTTGATGTGAGAGAAGAAGATGCAGAGGACAGATGGAGATGGGAGCAGCTCAAAGTAGAAGTCTTTAAAGTGAGAAGTGCATTTGTTGATGAGATGTAAGGAGAATTGTGTTTTATTTTGAACCAGCTGATCTCATCACAACAGGACTAACTCAAACAATTTTTTTAGTCTCGTCGCCCTACTGAAATCTTGCCTGTTAATACTTCTGATTTTATTACAATTTAAATGCATACATATGAACTGGATTTCCATCTGAAAAACTACATCAGTCACTCAGGTTTCTGCATCAGAGGATCTAAATACTGTGTATGAGGGATGAACAGGGAAAGTAAAATTGCAGCAATTGGCAGGAAACTGATGCACAGTCAGTGTGTGCTTGCTGTGGAAGCCAACACATGATTGAATCTGCTGCGTTTGTCTCCCCAGCAACTAAAGCATGCTCTTAGCCCAGATAAACCGGGACTCCCAGGGAATGTCAGAGTTTCACGATGCAGATGGGCAGCCGGTTACGCTGTGTCTGACGGAGGCTGTGACGGTGGCAGGTGAGTTTCCAGATCTGAACTGACATCATTGTAACTCCTTTACTGACTGCAGCTGAAGTTATATCACACAAACAAAACAAAAGCTGGGTGAAGTTCCTGTCTTGTCTGATGCATTAACTACAGCTGGAGAGGTTATAATGTGTAAAAGTCTGAGTAAGTTTTTCATGTGGTCACTTCATTAGTCACAGTTGTTTCATGCAAAATTATTTTTCTGTTGCTCAGTTTTTTTAAATTGCTCCCGATGATGTTACATGTCAAGCCTTTCATTAAGGTTGTTGTTGTTGTCACATCATTTCCTAGATGGTGATCCAATGGAGAACATGGACACAGTGAGCCTGCAGGCTGTTACTCTTGCAGATGGCTCCACTGCATATATCCAGCATGATACCAAAGCTTCCTTTTCAGATGGACAGATCATGGATGGTCAGGTGATCCAGCTAGAAGATGGCTCAGCGGCCTATGTCCAGCACGTATCCATGCCTAAAGCAGGTACAATGTAAAAACCCTCACAGCATCTCAGGTAGACTGACGACAGTAAAACTGTCTTCATTATGAATTGAATTGAATGATCTTTTATTGTCCCACAGGGGGAATGCATTGTTGGTGAAGCTGAAGTGACTGTTTTAACTGTGTATTGTAGGAGCAGACAGTTTACAGCTTGAAGACGGGCAGGCCGTCCAGTTAGAAGATGGAACAACTGCATACATTCACACACCCAAAGGTAAATGTTTACCCCCAAAATCTGTTCATTTTTTAGAAGTTTCATGAACTTTAAGGGCTAAAATTCTTCTGTGTGCTTTCTGAACTGTGATGACTTCAAAATACGGACCTTTAAAATACAGATTCACTTAAATAATATAACTCATTTTACAAAGGTTTGAGGAATTAGAAATGCTAACAAAAAAAACAAGTAAAAATGTATTTTAAATCCAAAGTTTAGGAAAAGCCATTTTCTTTATTTTTAATGAATCGCGTTTTAAAGCACTCAAGCAACACATTTTTATCCCGTGTGTGTGTCTGTTATTATATATTTTGGTGTATCTTCCTGATTTATGGATGTTTTGTACAGAAACATATGATCAGAGCGGGTTGCAGGAGGTCCAGCTGGAGGATGGGAGCACCGCCTACATCCAGCACACGGTGCACATGCCTCAACCCAACACCATCCTGGCCATCCAAGCCGACGGCACCATTGCAGACCTGCAGGCTGAAGCCACAGCCATCGACCCAGAAACCATCAGTGTTCTTGAACAGTACAGTACCAAGGTGACAAACTGGTTCTTCTTACTGTTGTTAACAGGTCATGTTACGTGGAATAAAGTCAGTGTTACTGTTCTGCACTTCTTATATTTTAGGTGTTTGTTCCAAGTTGTTTTCTTGTGGAAAATTCCTTGTTTTCTTGTTTTTATTTACTTTGTTCTGGCATTTTTAATCTCCCGTGCAGTTTTTTAGGATTTATCTGTTTTAGAAGAAATTATTGTGATGCATTTGCTTTTTTCTCTCTTCTGTTTTTGTATGTTAATAACATTTTAAATAGTGGAGTTGTTGTTTATCAAGTTTTTTACTATTATATTTCTTATTGTTGGGACTTTTCTTTTACTTCAGTAGAGTGTAACATGAAGTGTTATTTTCTTCTCAGGTAGAAAATGTAGAGAACCCTTTAAGTTCCTTTGGCAGAGTGGAACCAGACAACGGCGTCCACATGCGGGTAGTGTATCATTTTTCTTCTCTTTATGCATCCACCTTTTAAGTTGAAATCCAGTGTTTAGTGTAAATTGTGCTTCTTGTATTTAGATTGTGTTACAGGGTCAAGACAACAGACCAGCAAGAGTATCAAATGTAGGAGAGAAGTCCTTCCGCTGTGAATATGAAGGCTGTGGGAAGCTCTACACCACTGCTCACCACCTCAAGGTAAACACTGCTGCTTGTATTTACGGACAATAAATACGTCAGCAGAAAAAGTACTTTGTTTTGTTTCATGGTTTCCTTACAGTAAATTGTGCCACTTTTTCAGCCTCTCTGCTAAACGTTTTTGTTTCCCTGACAGGTGCATGAGCGCTCTCACACAGGTGACAAACCATACGTCTGTGAATACCGCGGCTGTGGGAAGAAGTTTGCAACAGGTAACAATGGAGTGTTACATTTCTTTGTGCTATCAGTGAACCCTGTGTTTGGGGGTTTTGCTGCTGAACGTTATTAGCCAGTTATACTGACTACAAATAACAACGGTGTTAATGCTAGCAGAAAATGTCTGAACAGAAGTAATTCAGCTAAATTAATGACCTAACTGACTGCTGCTGTTTGTGGTCATGTAAGGTTATGGACTGAAGAGTCACTCACGCACACACACTGGGGAAAAGCCATACAGATGTCAGGAGATAAATTGCTGCAAGTCCTTTAAAACATCTGGAGACCTTCAAAAGCACACAAGAACTCATACAGGTAACAACCAGAATGTCACTCACCCACAGGAACCATACAACAACATGCAATCATCTGTAAAAAGGTTCTGATTATGTCTGACGAGGGGATTGACCACAGCTCACTTGTGTTGAAGTTTTTTATCTGCCACACATAAAATCATCTGTGATAAAGAAATAATCATGTTTTGGTCCAAACCAACAGAATCAACAAAAAGCACATTGATAACCTGAACAACACATAAGCATTTTCCACAACAATAAAAATTCTAGCAGGAAGTCACATGGTTGTAATGAACAGCATAACTCCAGCTTACAGATGTTTTCAGTTTGAGCCAAAAAGTCTGGAATTACATAATTATAATTATTAACAGACCCATTCTGAGTCTTTTTGTCACTTCCAAGTAATAGATCCTCATTATTCTTACATTAGAAGTTTTGGAATGTGTGAGGACTGAAAACAGACAAATTCTTACTTAATACTTATTTTTGTCATTAACCATTTTGCAGGAGAAAAACCTTTTAAGTGCCCGATTGAGGGCTGTGGCAGATCGTTTACCACCTCCAACATCCGTAAAGTTCACATCCGAACACACACTGGAGAGCGACCGTACTACTGCTCTGAGCCCAGCTGTGGGCGCTCGTTTGCCAGTGCCACCAATTATAAAAACCACATGAGGATTCACACCGGTGGGTCCCTTCACATCTATCAAATGTTTATATGTAAAGACAAGATTTAACACATCTTTGTGGGCTTAAAATCAAATCTTCGTATTTCCCCAGGGGAGAAACCATATGTGTGCACTGTGCCTGGGTGTGAAAAGCGTTTCACAGAATACTCCAGCCTTTATAAACACCATGTCGTACATACACCCTGTAAACCTTATAACTGCAACCACTGTGGGAAAACTTACAAGCAGATCTCTACGCTCGCCATGCACAAACGGACTGCGCACAATGACACAGAGCCCATTGAAGAGGAGCAGGAGGCCTACTTTGAACCCCCAACAGGTAAGTCTACATGCAGAAGGAAAGGTCCTTGGAATTGTTTGATTTTTTTTATTTTTTTAGCTGCTTTTATTTGGAGGAAACTGATCAAGATTTCACTTATCGTTCAGATGCCATTGATGATCCAAATGTGAGCTACACTCCATCAGTGGTTGAAGCAGAAGATTCCAGCTCAGAGCAGATTCCTGTAGAGTCATCAGATATAGGTGGTCAGCAGCACGTTGCCTTGGTAACACAGGAAGATGGGACACAACAACAGGTAACCTTGCTAACTGATAATAAAGATGTCACCGAGTGTAACAGTTTTACTGTAAAACAATGAATTTTATTTCTATGTTTTTAACACAGTGTCATAAAATACTTCAGAAAAATTCACATTGTGGTTTATAAACAGACAGACTCTGACTGTGTGCTGACACCTCACCAGGAAAATGGCTAAAAGCCACAAAACAAAACACTAACAAGTCCGATCTGAGATGATGAGTCCTCCTCTTGGTGTCTAGGGAGGTAGTCACAGAGCAGAACCAGGCAGTATGTGTAAGCCTGAATCACGGCTTGAGGGTGTGATGTGATGGCACATGTTTTACATGTTGGGCTTTATGTTAGTCTCTGCTGCTATACTACAAAGCCTTACTGTGTAAGAGTATAACACAGATGTTGAACCATATGAAAGAGTCTGTAAAATGCATTTTAAATCTGTGGAATGATATCACACATGGATGTAGGACCAGTTTAACAACACAGACAGAAAACTGCAGACAAATCAGCACTAATGTCTGTACTTAAACCTGAATACAGACATTATTTGTTACAGACCAGTGTTATGAGTGTGTGGTTTCCTCATGACACAAACTAATGTATGTAGTTTACAGATTATTAAGCACAGCTGAATAAAACCTGCACTCACTGATTCTATAAAGAAAAAGAGATTTATACATATACAGGCTGCACTTGTCTATAAGATGCAGGCGTTTACTTTGTAACCTGAGATTTTTAACTTTTCATCACATATGTACCGTTAACAAACACAGATATATACCATAAATACTTTTTTCTGAACATTACCTGTAACACAGCTGGTTAAAATTTTTTAAAATACAGCAGGCTAAAAGGAAAAGTCACTGATCTCTATCTTAATCTTCCTCCTGTTGCACAGAGCTCACATGCTGCGGTTCTATTTCCTCCTTCAACAGCCCGATCGATCATCTTTAACATGAAAACTACATCATATGCATTTCTTCACGTGTTTCCCATGATGGAGGCGTGTGCATGAAGCACAGAAGGAAGAATTTAGTGTGTTTGATTTCAGTTTCATTGGTCTGATGTGACGATGTCAAATGTTTTGGCAACATGAAGCTCGTTAATCTGTAAGACATGTGTGTGGCCTTTAAAACCTTCACCTGTCTTCTAAAACATGTTTAAAACAAGCTTTGCAGAATAAAAAATGACAGAATTATTGTTCACATTTTAACTGACTTTGATTTGTTGTTGTAAAGGTCTTTTTGAATGGTTCGTTAGTCAGAGTCTCCAGGAACCACAGCAGTCCATGTGTCCATGATACGAAGATCTGACAGGAGACCTGATGATCTACATGTCATAAAGTAGTCCTAGTGTTTCATCTGTGTTGTTCTTTATATTAGGTCAGTATTTCTGAAGCGGACTTGCAAGCTATGGGTGGAACAATCACCATGGTAACCCAGGAAGGCACAACTATAACCATACCAGCTCACGAACTGGCAACGCAAGGTGCTCACGCTGTTACTATGGTAGCAACAGACGGGTCCGATGAACAGGTAAACTACTTTTAAACTTGTCTGATTTTTACATTACTTACTGGGGTAATGATGTTGTTGTTGCTGTTGTTTAAATACATTAAAGATTTGTGCTGATTATATGAAGTCATATTCTAAAGAAATGGTCGTACCATCTGGGAGTTTGTCGTCCCTCAGCTGATGACTGAACATCAGTCAGTTCTCTGAGGCATTGCATGTAGTTTATGATGAATATGTGACCCAACACTGAAGCTCTGAGTCTGAAACAGCCCATAGTCTGAATCTGAAAAGACTTGGATCTATATGAGTTACATTCGTATTGGTTCTTTTTTTGAAACTGCCTCCCTTCTATTTACTTTAAAAATTAGCCAGATAACCTGAGAATATGAGCCAGTACTTCACACTTGAAGTAGCAGCTTATCGGTGTAACTTCATCCTAAACATATTCTTTAAAAGTATTTTTCCAACATACTTTAAAATGTTTTATTGTAATTTGCCGTCTAGACAGCAGAAGCTCAGATGCCTTCAGGTGTGATAATACTGACGTCCACTGTGTGTCAGTACTAAACATCTTTGCTTCCTTCAGCCCACTAACAAGAAGTCTTTTATAAAACACTGATGCAATTGATCCTTTAGTTTATTACAGTGATGTAAATTTGTTCCTTCTGATCAGTATGTTAGTTGTCCGTTATTTCAGTGTTTTTTACCAATCAGATGTGACTTTTTTTATTCTAATATGATGTCATGTTTCTTTTGTTCCATGTTTAATACCAAACTCGGTTCAGTTTATCAGAATGTTCCTCCATTTTTAATTTACAATCTGATTCTTTTATTAATTCTAATAAACAAAATAAATATGTTGAGTTCACAAATTCCTGAAACTGACAAATTTGGTCATTAAGTTTTAAAAGTAATGATGGATGAATAATTTGATAAAAATTTGACTGGGATTTTCAGCCCAGTGGCTCTCGGACACAGACTCTGGTTCTAAAAACACAACAGGGTCAGATGAGGCTCCTGGTGAAGCTGCTCCATCTACTGCACAGAAGTATTAAACACACACCCTCTTTACAAGGGCGTTGTTGTTTGGTGATTATATATCCAGTGTTGTGTTGTTTAGGAACTAACCGTGAGGGAAACGAACCTGAAGGAACTACATTGAATCTGCTTGAGTTATACATTTAACTAAGAAATAATAAGAAATAACTCTTCAGGACTAAGTCGAGATGGTCACACAGTTTGCTAAGCTCCTAATACGCAGAATGATGAGAAATCCGGGCTTCATCAATACTCATCATCATCAGATCGTTGATCATTGTATGAAACTAAAAACGATTCCTTTTCCTGATTAATGGGTCGTTTGTAAAAAAAAAAACAAGATTATACTGAGTCATTTGCATGTACCATCCCTTTCAAAAGGATTTCCAATCATATTAGCACCTGATCTAAAACACCCAATAAACACATTCTGAATTTATTTCAACTTCTCAAACTTTTCTTTAGTTTATTTCATTGCCATGTTTTACTCAGTGTACTTTGTTGAACTACTGCTAATATGTGCTGAACAACTGGCTGGATGAATCACCAGATGGACCAGTAGCAGGTCTGTACTGGGATGGAGGCAGGATTACATGGTCTGCAGGACTCAGACACCTCTACTGACTTTCTTTTACCCAGAGGCTGTTGCTATGTCCTGTTTACATCCTGTTCTTCTGTCAGACATGAGTTATGGAGCTTTGATAGCATATGTCTGTTACCCTCAGGTGGCCATCATGACTCCAGACATGGCCACTTTCCAAACTGTGGAGGAAGCAAATTATAGTCAAGAGCAAGAGGATCTTCATTCTGTGACATTACTGGCCACCTCCAACGGCACTCACATTGCTGTACAGGTCAGTAGAACAGCCCCACACATGTTGCTCTACTGAAGGGTGACTCTGACCCACCTCAACCATGTGACTGGAAACATCTGGGTATTTACAGTTTTTCAGATAAATGGAACGTTACATTAGCACCAGAAGAACATCGACTGAAGACTTACTGACAAGATCTTTTTATTGAAAAATACACTATCCCTTCTTCTCTTGTTCATACTAACAAAAGCTTTGTTGTTGTTGTTGTTTTTCTCTGTGATGATGCAGCGTTAGTGGCTGCATGGTGGTGCAGTGGGTAGTGTGGTTGCCTTGCAGCAAGCAGTTTCTGGGTTCAAAACCAGAATAGGACCTTTCTGCATGGAGTTCACATGTTCTCCTCATGCATGAGTGAGTTTTTCTCAGAGGGCGGCAGCTTCCTTCCACAGACCAAAAAACATGCTTGAGGTTACGTGGCAGCTCTAAATTGTATGTGGTTGTCTGTGATGGACTTGTCACCTGTCCAGGTGTAACTGTGCCTCTCAATCAGTGACAACTGGAGGCAGAGACCAGATCTATGACCCTGAACAGGAATAAGCAGGTAGAGAAAACGACTGACTGACTGACGCTGTATTAAGGTGAATTTAAGATGGTATATAAATCCTACCGTAATGAGTCTCAAAGTCCAGACTCCAGTCCAGACCTGATCCAGATGTAAGACCTAATCTGGTCCAGAATAGCAAGTCAGTCTGGATTCAACCCTGCTGATGAGTAAGTCAACTATGTTGGATTGACAAGAAGGTAATGTCACGTCTAACTGACAGGTGTTGTTCCCCCCACCCCATCTCCTAAATCCAAACAAACCAGAGCTGAATGTTAAACTTGTTTAAGCTTTACTGTGCCGATATGCTGCAGAGTCCCAGGTTTGTAAAGCCCAAGCTTTAAAACAGGTCTTAAAACTTTTAAAGTATTAAAGTTAACGCTAACGTAATCCTTTTCCAGGTCCCACCCTGCTGAGCTATGTACTTACATTCTTGAAAGTTTCCTTCAGGGATGAGGTCAGGGGGGTGTAGGTGTTGCCCCCTGTGGGCTCATTCAGTGAGTGACCAAGCTAAACCTGATGTAAACATACTGAAGATGTGTTTGAGCACATGTAATCCAAATCTAAGATAACCACCTGCTGGTTTCTACAACACTGTGACATTTATTCAGATCAGTGGTTTGATATTAATCAAATGAACAGCTCAGTGACGTGACTTTTCCTTTCAGATTTGACTTTTTTATCTGTGTCTTTACTGGGTCATTTTGTCCCAAATATCAGCTGTCTCTATATCCGAAACCAGTCTAAAAACAATTTAATTATTCAATAATAAACCTGGTTTATGTGCTTATTATACAACTGGATTCCGTTCTAGTGTTCAAGCCTGAAAACACTGAGACATGATTAGATCAGAGTCTGACTACACCCTCCTTTTATTTTGAAAAGCTCTGTTTATTTAACACCTGTTCTTTTCTTCAGTTAATTAGAAAACAGATATTCTTTTGTCCTTCTTATCTGTCATGTGACATCCAGTCAGAGTAAATTATTGTGTCAGAACTGCTCCTTTAAGTAACGGGTGGTCATCAGTGTCAGTCCATGTTTGTTTACATTGTGTTTTTTTCTTCCTGCAGCTTAGCGATCAGCCTTCGCTGGAGGAAGCCATTAGAATAGCATCAAGAATACAGCAGGGAGAGTCACCAGGCCTGGATGATTGATGAACTTATGATCCTACAAGATTCAGTGAAGACTGTTCAAATGGACTATATAACTGGAAGAAGTGATTAGTCTTCCTCCTCAATGAAGTTTGCTTTATGTGTACATAGGTTTTGATATCTGGTATTGCATTATGCTATTTTGTCCCTTATGAAAAAAAATGCAGAGGGAAAATGCTTTCTAATGTTAAAAGTGCACGATACACAGTGCAGTGTACAGTAAATGCTATTTGTAATAAAAAAAATCATGATAACATTATCGTTATACTTTTAACAACATCACGTAAATTTAGAGGAAAAGTTATTAGAGATAAATGTTATTTATACAATAATTATACAATTTATACAAAAATTAAGATGTTGCAACACCAGAAACAATGAAAACAAAGGAGATGCAGAGCTTCACACATGCACAGTGCAAGAGAATGGAACTCAACCTTTGTTTAACAAAAACCTGATAAGAGATGATGCATACTGACTGAAACAACCAGATGATTCACTTTGGGAAAATTTTCCACCACAAACACCACCTGGTTTACTGTATGGATTTTTACAACACACTCGCAGCGCCTGTTACTCAGAAAACAGATGAATCCCAAAACATGTGAGAACATTTAGAGCTAAGGTGTTTTAAAGAAGAACCTCACATACAGTAACTCTAATGTCAGATGCTGCATAGATAAGAGGGTGTTGCCAACTAAAAAACAGGGTTGTCTAGGTATTTTTCTCTTTGTGAACTTTTCGATCAGTTTTTCTGATCTTGCCTCACATAAACTGGTTTATAGTTCTTATTTGATTTGCGGCTTCTTTGATTGTGCCGCTTAATGAATGGACTTATTGTCTTACGGTAATTAAAATGTGACTTTGATCTGCAGAGTTGAGACGAGACACGCGTTCGCGCCATATTTTCACCCTGTAGTCTATGACGTAATCCATCCCGAAACCTCTCTGAAACGCCCCTCTTTCAAAATTCGGCGACAAGCTCTGATTGGCTGAAACAGGACACGTGATCAACGGTCGCGGGAAGTTGTTTGCCACGCGCGTGAGAGGAAGAAGTCATACCATCTTCTTGACTCATTCAAACTTTTTGTAAACATTAGAAAGGTTTTAATGAAGAAAGACCAGTTTCAAGCGGACCATCAGGACCACGGTGACGGATAGATGTTCCGGACTGGATGGACGGACTTTTAAAACATAAAACAACCGTTTTATGTTTCAGACTTTTAACTTTGGATGGACGTTGTTCGTGCTAGGCCATTTCTCCGCGTTTGTTCACTTTTTAGACTTTGCTAAGAATTTGACGCTGGTAAATTAAAACTAATTATCTGAACTTGTACCTTTACGTAAAGGTAGCTGTGTCGCTAAAAAAAACCGCTACATTTGCGGTGGTGTTTCCCCCAGTCGTTGATTTCAGAGGTAAAATCCTGAAAATGTCGAGTTACAGTCGCCATCGGCACGAATCCCCCTCCCCGAAATCTCGCCCTATTCGTCAGAAGCTGCAGTTCACGTCCAGCGATGGAGAGGACGAGCCCATCGAGGACGTGAACAACAGCACCGGAGGAGAATCTGGCTTCACCGAGATGGATTCTCCGGTACCCCCGCGGCATGGCTCCGCCATGAAGCGGCTGGAGGAGAGCAGCAGCCCCCTGAACCACTCCGGCGGAGACGACGACGTGGAGCTCTGGGACGAAGACAGTTTTGGGTCCCCGTCTCACCTGTGCTCACCGAGCAGTGTTATTTTTTCTAAATGTTCACCGTCACCCAAGAAAGTGTCCCGGCTGCACGGAGGGTTGTCCGAGGCGGAGCAAAGCTTCCAGGAGGACGGAGAAGGCTCCAGCTCCCCGATCCCGGACTGTCCTGACACACCTCCCCACAAGACCTTCAGAAAACTCCGTCTGTTTGACACGCCGCACACACCAAAGGTTAGAATCACAAACACACGGCGTATGTTTTAATATACACACGTCATGTTTCAGTTATTGACCGACTTGTTGCATTATGTAGTCAGAGATTCAAGTTCAGACTTGACGTGGATTCGACAGAAACAGTTGTTTACAGGTGGTTTATTTAAATTCACCTGGTCTGTGTCTGGTGGATTGAATCTTTTACTGGATTATTTTTCTGTTATTAACTTGAGTATTTATTTTGTAGAGTTTGCTGTCCAGAGCCAGAGCCTCGGGGTCCTCCAGCAGGAGAGTGGCTCTGTTCAAGAATGTGGATTCTCCACGGAAGTCCTCATCAGACAGCAGCAGGAAACAGCAGATCCCCCTGGTCAACTTCAACCCCTTCACCCCAGACTCTGTCCTCATCCAGTCTGCCACACAGCAGAGGAACATCAGGAAGAGAGCACACTGGAACGAGTATGAACTCAAACTGTCTCATAGAACACCAGATCTGTCAGGGATGCACCTGAGCAGATTCCAGATCTGTTTGGGACGCACCTGAGCAGATTCCAGATCTGTTTGGGACGCACCTGAGCAGATTCCAGATCTGTTTGGGACGCACCTGAGCAGATTCCAGATCTGTTTGGGACGCACCTGAGCAGATTCCAGATCTGTTGGGGACGCACCTGAGCAGATTCCAGATCTGTCGGGGACGCACCTGATCAGATTCCAGATCTGTCGGGGACGCACTTGAGCAGATTCCAGATCTGTTGGGGACGCACCTGAGCAGATTCCAGATCTGTTTGGGATGCACCTGATCAGATCTGTCGGGGATGCACCTGATCAGATTCCAGATCTGTCGGGGACGCACCTGAGCAGATTCCAGATCTGTTGGGGACGCACCTGAAGCTATTGTTGAAACAACCGGTTATGTTGATCAGGACCAGGAGGCTTGGCTGGAAATCCAGACCTCCTGGTTACTGGTGAACTCGGGCTGGTAGTTGAGCCTCAGTGCTGCTCCCTGCTGTACAGCATGCTAACCAGACAACACCTTGTGTTTCAGCTCCTGTGGAGAAGACATGGAGGCGAGTGACGGTGAAGGAGAGGATGAAATCCTCCCGCCATCAAAGGTAACTTGCTGCTTGTGTGAAACTTACAAATTATAACACTGCTGTTATCAGTTTGTCTTCATTTAAGTTTGTGTGTTAGCTTCATCCTCATTATTCTCGTTTCACGTCGAGTCATTAAACACGTCTGTAAACTGGAGAAAAACCGACAGCTGCTTTGCTGAGAATCTGTTGGTTGTTATGCTGAATATGGCAACAGGAGAACGAGTTTATGCCGGTTTAGAAAGTAATATTGAGATTAATATTTAACTGGTTTAACTCCCTCTGTCCTCAGAGGATTACCATGATGGAGAGCAACATGATGTCCCGCTACACCTCAGAGTTTCTTGAGCTGGAGAAAATCGGCTCTGGGGAGTTTGGTGCTGTGTTCAAGTGTGTGAAAAGGCTGGACGGCTGCATCTACGCCATAAAGAGATCAAAGAAGCCGCTGGCAGGATCTGTTGATGAGTGAGTAGATCATGTTGGAGATCTAATTCTAACATTGTGTCCAGTGACATGAGACATCTGAACAGTTTGTTTACATGTGTGGGTTCCTGTTACAGACAGAACGCCCTGCGGGAGGTGTACGCTCACGCTGTGTTAGGTCAGCACCCCCACGTGGTGCGGTACTATTCAGCCTGGGCCGAGGACGACCACATGCTCATCCAGAACGAGTACTGCAACGGCGGCACGCTGTCTGATGTCATCGCAGAAAACTACAGGCGGCTCATCTACTTGTCTGAGCTGGAGCTCAAAGATCTGCTGCTGCAGGTCTCGCGAGGACTCAAATACATCCACTCCATGTCCCTAGTGCACATGGACATCAAGCCTAGTGAGTGTTTGACCGTGTCTTTACATCAGTCCAAGTTAAAGACAAGCCGGTGGGTCATTTAAACCTCTAGTGGTCATAAACTGATTTAATGTTTCTGTTCTAGGTAACATCTTCATTTCACATAAATCTGTAGCAAGCTGTGATGATTGTGATGAAGAAGATGAAGTAACGACTAGTGTGATCTACAAAATTGGTACGCAGCCCTCAGCCAATCAGATCCTGTGCCATTGGTCTTCTTTAAAACAAAGCTCTGTATATAGAATGTATCTTATTTTTCCAGGTGATCTTGGCCATGTGACGAGGGTGAACAATCCTCACGTTGAGGAGGGCGACAGTAGATACCTGGCCAATGAAGTACTGCAGGAGGTGCGTAGTCTCACTTTACAGAAGCTCGTTGCTCTTTCAGACGGTTGTTTAATCCTGCTGTTCTGTTTTAGGACTACAGTAACCTGACGAAGGCAGACATCTTTGCTTTGGCCCTGACTGTCATCAGTGCGTCGGGAGCTGAACCTTTACCCACTAACGGAGAAAAATGGCATGAAATCAGACGAGGAAAACTGCCCACCATCCCACAGGTGCTTTCCCCAGAGTTCCTCAGTTTACTCAAGGTAACTATCAAACACCGTGCAGTGAAACAGATTTATGATCAGAACAGTTCCCCGTCGGTTCTTAGCAGGTTTTTAATGGATTATTTATCTTCTTTCTTCAGCTGATGATTCATTCTGACCCAACCAGACGACCGTCAGCCTCAGACCTCATTAAACACCCCGTTCTTCTGACGGCTGCCAGAATGAGTGCAGACCAGCTGAGAGTCGAGCTCAATGCAGAGAAATTCAAAAACGCCTTGCTTCAAAAGTCAGTACTGCAAAACCTGTAGTTCTTTAATTATCTGATAGAGTCTGAAGCTTGTTAGCTAACAGAAAGAAAAACATACATGAAACACAAAATCAACTGCAGATCTGTGAGTTTAGATTTCTAACAGTCTGTTCTGTCTTCCTCAGGGAACTGAAGAAAGCCCAGTTAGCCAGAGCAGCAGCTGAAGAAAAGGTTCTAATCACAGACAGAGTTCTGACCCGCTCCACAGTCCAGTCCAACCCCAGAAACTCAAGACTCATTGGAAAGAAGATGAATCGTTCAGTCAGCCTCACGATCTACTGAGACTCTGAAATTAAACACAAAGGCTCATGGACCTGTTTGGTTTTCTCTTGGAGGAGAACCGTGTACGTGATGTTGGGATCTTCCACCCAACCAAAGCTGTAGATGCTTCTACACTGAAGAGGGAGGTCCTTCATCTGGCTCCTGTTGCCATTCAACCCATTTAAAAAACTAAACTCTTCTCAAAGGTAGCTGATGTACCTTTTCCACTCAGTCATTCCATAAAGTTTGTACAGATGTGGAGATCCAGATGCTCGTTGTCCTTCCCTCAAGCAGATGGAAGCTGCAGTGAAGCTCTCCAGTGTGAATGTACTTGTGCACCTTACTGCCTGTCATCAGCCTGATGGAGCCTGAAAGCAGCACTTTGGAGGCAACGTGTTAAAAACCAAACCTGCTGCTATTGATGTTGCGTGTTCTGGGGGTGTGGTCAGTCAGGCAGCGGGAGTCCGGTCCTACCATTTATTACTTATTTTCCTGTTGGGTGGAAAGTGGATCATGTTATTTGTGACTTTGAGTTTAAATAACAGAACCAGTGATAGAACCTCGAGTTAATGAGGTTGGAACTGTTCCTGTTCTGCTGATCAGTGTTGCCAGCCCTTTCTGTAGCATTAGAACAATCATTGTCCTGTTTGGATCCTCGTGTTCTGTCTGTCTTCATTTTCACTAGATCTCATCCTGTTACTGTTCATTCTGTTTCTGTTAGATCTAACATGTACATATGTTCTGTAATAAAGTCTCATTACTTCCCTCATTCTTATAATAAATACTTTAAACAGTGATAAGAGGGTCGGTTTATCAGAGATCTGGTCTTCATTTAGTTCCAGGCAGGTTTCACTTCATGAGCTGATCCTAAAGTTTGTAATAAATTAACCAAATATTGAACTCCAAACTGCTGCAGAATGACACCATTTAACATCTGTAACAGGTGTTTCTCACTTCGGTCCACAAGACCTGCTGTCCTGCAGGGGGTCAGACCTCGGTCCACGAGACCTGCCGTCCTGCAGGGGGTCAGACCTCGGTCCACGAGACCTGCCGTCCTGCAGGGGGTCAGACCTCGGTCCACGAGACCTGCTGTCCTGCAGTGGGTCAGACCTCCACGAGACCTGCTGTCCTGCAGGGGGTCAAATAGGACAGGAACTAAACTCAGCCTTCCAAAGACCTGATCCACCACAGTGAACGTGGGTTTTACTGGTTTTAACACTCTTTCACGGGGTCATGCAGATTTGGATTTGTTTACTTTAATAATAAACACCTTCATTTATATACTGCATTATGAGTTTACTCGTTTAATAATCTGAAACATTTTCGTGCTGAACACAGTTAGCAGCGCCCCGGTGTGTCAGTCATCTTTTACAGGTATATCAGTTTTATACTTATGTTACTTGTAATGGGAAGTTATTTCATAACATAAAAAAATCATCTGAATCATTTGAAAGTGTTCTAATTAACAAACGAGCTGTTTTAAAATAAACAATCTCACAATTTAACCTGTAATCAATTAAACGGGATTAAATATATTCCCTCTGTGTGACGGCGTGCTCGTGCGCTCTCCTCTCGCTGCGCGGTGCTGCTGCTCTTCTCCCGCATCTGGAGGCCACACGCTCGGAGGCGGGTCATGTGACTGCTCTCTCACCGCCGTGTCCAGCAGAGACGGCGCACGAATACATAAACGGAGGAAGAGTCTCACGCGCAAAAGAAAAGACAGAATTAAAGGAACAAGAAGGAAAAAGACAAAGTGTTTTTTGGAATTATGGCCAAGCGAGACGAGCTGTTAAAATCCATCTGGCACGCGTTTACTGCGCTGGATGTGGACAAAAGTGGGAAAGTCTCCAAATCTCAGCTGAAGGTAGGACTGTGGACTTGTTCTGTCTGTCCCTTCTTCCTGTCTGTGTGTTTGTTTGTCTTAATTTTATGCCGAACGCGTTTCTTGCGCTCGTGGAAACACAAGGCGCTTCTGTTCTCCAGCAGCAGAGACGCACCTGCTGATCCACCAGGATCTTCTGCATGTTTCACTCTAAAAAACCAACAAAAAACTACCGATTGGTTTGAACTTAGAGTAACTTTAAATAGGACATAATGATGGTTTCAGGATTCTAATCTCAGGACAAAATGAACTTCATGGATCTCAGAGTTCAGCTGCTGCTGCTGATCTGATGGTTGTTCCATCTAAGTTAGATCGTTTAACCTTAATGCAGCTCTGAGAAGCATCTGTAGAACGAGTGTTTCTCCTGGTGCTGGTGTTCTCTTTCACTCTGCAGGAACATTTTCATGGTCCTTTTCTGTTTGAGGACCCCCCCCCACACACACACACACACACACTCCAGCTGACCGACTTACTCCTCAGTTAGTCTGTGTTTTCCAGAGACTTTGTACCATGTGAGGAAACATTTTAACACTGTACTCTGATTGGTTCTGACTGCTGAGGACACGGTAACCTTGGCAACAGACTCAAGTCCTAAACAAAGTCTGTAAAAACAGATGAAGTTCTGAACATTTACAATGAGTTATATGAAACTAGACGAGATAAGGTGAAACTCAATGTAGATGCAACATACAGAATGAATCCATTTCCTGTGAGTGCTGCCCCTCCCCCTTTCTCCTGGCCCTGGAGTCTACGCTGGGACACCGTCCTTCATGAAGCAGATATGCCGTCAGTTATTCCTTTTAGGTGAACAAATGCTTCATGCTTTCACATGATATCCAATATTTATTATTTATCAAACCTCAGACATTACAAATGATCACATGTGGCCCCTGGTTGTTTCCTCTGTTTGTGTTTCCCTCAGCAAGTCAATACCAAGTGAAATAGCTGTGAAAACATGCTGTTTGACGTACAGGTAATCTACCTGTTGCCATGTTTACATGTCAGGGAGAGAAATGAGTGTATAAAACAAACCAGGAGGACATCAGAAAGTTTCTGTCCAGGCTCAGAGGGACGTTTCAGCTTCATTAGTGTTTAATAACGATGAAAACATTCCAGTTTTTATAATAAAGTAACCTGTTTGTTTGGGATTTTCATTGAGATATTAGAAGTGGCTCCTCTAAACCTTCTGGTCTGATTCCAGGTGTTGTCTCATAACTTATGCACCGTCTTGAGGATCCCACACGACCCGGTGGCGCTGGAGGAGCATTTTAAAGATGATGACGAGGGTCCCGTCTCTAATCAGGGATACATGCCATACCTCAACAAGTTCATCCTGGATAAGGTCAGTCAGTGACATCACAGACACACTCAGGCTCACCGTACCGTCACTACGTTCTGGTCTTCCTTCTGTATCTGACGTGACTTGCAGGTGGGAGGGTCGGAGAAGTTGTCTCTTACACACGGATGCAATAATCACTTATTTATCTTTGAGTCATTATTTTTCTTTTGGTTAAAATGAGTCAGTTCAAATCTTAGAAACAATCCGAGTGAGTGATGCAGCAGCTGTTGTAGGATTTGATGTTTTTCTTTGCTTTTTGAGTGAATAAGTCTCTTTGGTGTTTATCCTGATGAAAGAACAAACTGCTTCACTGGACGGTGGAACTTCTTCATGTCTGATCCTAACTGTATATTAGATACACATTAAATAAAGTGTCCACACGCTGGGATTCTTACGTCTTCTAGAGTTACTTAATCATTAGTTCCTTGTTCCTTCACTCTGATCTGCAGATGATTGAAAGGAAGTTGTAAAACGTGTTTAACAGCTATCAGCACAACTTTAGATTCTTGTGTAGCAGGAACAAACTGGAGCCTTGAACGTGCAGATAACGATCCCTAAATAGCTTTGAGGTTAGAGGCTGTCAGTAAAATGGTTTGTATTGGCACGATTCAGCTGTTTATAAACAGACATGTCCAAATTTGATGGCTGCTTATTGAAAAGATGCATCATTTTTCCTGATTTGAAGCAGTTGTCTGATTTACACACGTCTGTTTTCAGGATGTGTTAAACAGAATTGTTAGAATATATCATGTTGTTTATTTTACGTATATATGACTCACAAAAACACCAAGGTATGTGGCTTTCAGGTGAAGTTTATAGAAAACATGAAGTTCACACTACAGTGATGTTACATCATGACAGTTGAAGGATGTGATGATGATGTCATCAGTAAACAACATCATGTGACCTTCAGCATCAGTTAGAGCTTGATGATGTTTACAAGTTGACTTGTTGTCTGCTGAGGTGTGACATCACACTCTTCTTGAAGGTCCTCGAGTCCTTCTGGGGTTCAGAGTCTCTACACGGAGACTCAGATGATCCCAGAGGTTTTCTATGGGATTCAGGTCTGGAGAAAGTCCAGGTCCCTCCATTCCAGGTCCCCCAGTCTCCATCAGCTGTTCCCTCATGATGAGACCTGGATCTGGATCCTTGTGGTCCATGAAGATGAAATGAGACCTTGGTTGTCCATACAGGGACACGATGACTAGATTCATGATGTTATTCAGGTAGTTTGGACTCTTTACAAAGTGTAGGACAGGTCTGAAACATTGAACAGTTGGACATGTGCATTCAGAAGTTTAGAGAAGGTCACGTTAAGTTCATCTGAAGGTTAAAGTGCATTTTAAATTCGTCGTGATTTTTCACCTGAGAGCTGAACATCCTGAATGTTTCATGAGCAGCGTGTGTAAAATAGAAGGACCAGATTTGTTGGTGCTCTTAAAGAGAATATTAATGCAGCTTCACCACATAGAAGATCGTAAAAAAAAAAGAATTTCATCAACCATCAAGCTGAACTCAAAGTTCAATCTGATCACATCATCGACCACATGTTGAACCATAAGACCAGGAAGCTCCAGCACTGACAGAAAAGGACCATAAACAGACTGAAATAAAGTCAAATGCATGCTGCCACAAAGCTTCTGGGACAGAATGTTTTGGAGTGATGAGACAAATCCCAAATTACCTCCAAATCTGAGCCTAAATTTAGCACCATGAGTCTGAAATATTTAAAAAGACCCTTCCATTTAGCTCCACAGGTGTTCTTACCTTCATAGTGGGTGAAAACAGGTCAACAACTTTTCTTTCAGTTTTAATCTCTCAAACTACGCAGGTGGTGATAAAACCCGAGTTCTCCTGAGTTCTAACGGCCTGTATCTGTTTCATCACAACTCCTTTGTTCGTTAGTATTCATCAGCTCCTGCAGTTGAAACCACGCCTAGCATGCTGCTGGCTAAAAGCTGTTAGCATAAGACGTAGCAAACAGGAAGACACGACGTCTGACAATGTCATACGCAGCGGGACAGGAAACAGTATACCTTGCTCTCATAGGCAAGTTTGTTAGCCAATCAGAGTCCAGCAAATTCAAATAATGAATATGAACGAGCTGCTGCTCGAGGCCTGACGGAAGGAGCCGGAACCACCCGAATTTTAATGCAAACAGATTGAAAGATCTGTTAATCAGTGTTTCCTGATGTTTTTAGATATAAAATGTTTCATATTACCTGATCAACCAGGCCCAAGTCTTTGACAGAATACTTAACATTTGAACATAATGCAGGAGGATCTGATTGGTCAGGCTAATGTTTCATATTACTGGTTAATACTTAAGAAATAACCACAAAGTCCTGGAATGTGTATGAAACGGCCTTTTTAACTCATTTCCTACTGAAACCTGTAAATTCTGGATTTATAATGAGGAGAAGAAGCATGATGTCATCATGGGTAGGTGTTAGTCACCCCAACACACAGATTTGTATGTACTTTTCCACACATGAAGGTCTCGCCCATCCATTGACGTGAGGATGAGTGGGCTGGGGGGGTTGGAGAATTCAGCTAGTGAGGAAACTCCACCCAGTCACTGAAGGAAATGGTGTGTGCAAACATGCTTAAAGAAGTGGGACTGTTTTATTCTACAGATCAGTGATCAGTAGAAGCCGTATGTTTACACGTGTATTAATCCTGCAGACAGGAAGTAAAGACATATCATCATATCTGAGTCACTCTGCATCTGCGTGCAGCAGAAATGAAAATGCAAACCGTATCAAAGTACATGCAAGCTGATGGACATGTCTGCAGAGAGCTACACGGCTGCTTTGGATTCCACGACTCAGAGGTAGCACTCGGTACCTTCTGAAATTCACATTTTTTTCCCTGAAACCTTTAAAGAAACACTTGTAGTGGCACTTATTAGTGGTCAAAACACTCGTCTCTATTACTGCCACTCGTCACCTGGAAGATCAACCTAATGTTTATGTTGTTCCTGTGTTCAGGTCCCAAAAATCCTCTTTAAACCGCCATTAAGCGTGTTTCATGCCTATGACTGTTTTTTTGCTGCTTTGGTTTTAAGACTTCCCTAAAACATTAATTGTTAAATTATCCATCAGATTATTATCATGGTTCTGCTTGTTGTAGACGGTTTCCTGCTCTGACACACCTGGTTAACAGGCTCCTGCTGAGCTACACACCTCAGAGTCAGGTGTGAAAAGCATCTTCAACATGCAGGACTCAGACTGATATTAAGAAACACCGACTTCCACTATTTCTCAATGATTTTGTAACTGTCATCTTTTTTTATCGTTCTCAAGGCCACAAACAAACTGAAGTCAGTTAGTTTCTGTCATTTTTAGAGTTCAGCGCTTGTACCAGGATGTTCTCTTCATCAGTCTTTCACAAGTCCTGAAACCACACGGATGATACAGAACAACGTGTCTCCACTATGCATCACCAGATTCCTACAGATTTATAGTTTGACTTTATTCTGCGGCATCAGACGTGCGTTTGAAGTCTAACATCTAAACATTCTGATAGGAGGAGACGTGTTGTTAGTTCAGTGTTACTCCACCCAGAATCTATTGTTGGAACACCGGAGAGCACCCGGGGCGTTACGTGTGGATTTATAAGCTTTGTAGTTTTCAAAACACAGTTACTGATTTAAGCTTCATGTATATCATCTTCTTCAGGTTTGACGGGTAAAACCAGCGACGTCTCCTGAGCTGCTCTGTCAGTATATTCACTCAGCTCTGTTTATTATTTATTATAGGAGACAATCCTGTTTAGTTACAGGGATGAACATATTCATCATTAAGTTTGTTACTTTAAAACATACGGTTGAAAGTTCTTCTTTTCCTGATGGTTTAATCAGAAACATAAAGCGTGATGTATCCTGGAGCTTAACGTGGAGGATGTTTTTAAGGGTTTTACTGAAGGTTATTCAACCTCAGTTTGGAGAAACAGATAAATTACATAAACAGCAGCTGTAGGAAACATCAGAATCATGTATCATTCAATGGGAGAACGACCCTAAAACCAACATAACTTAGTAAACAAACAGCCACTCAGGTCTATAATCCCACTGGGGTGTTTCCACTTTGTAGTTTTTATGATATCAGAGTGTTTTTTCTGTTTGGGTGCAGGTACGAGCCAGGTATGACCTCATGTTCCAAGCCTGGTTGAGACGACGTCTAACATTGTCTCAGTCAATCACACTGGCTTTGTCATAAAGTTATAACCAGGGGTGCACATAATATTTTTGGCCTGGTTCTCAGAAGAGAACCTAGGGTTGTTGCTTGGTCCTCACATTTTTAAATGTGTCTCGCTGTGTCTCTTCCGAGCTCCTCTGCTTTGTTTTTGGTTTCATCAAGCTTCAAATTCAGTCTGTTTACTTTACCTGGCTCTATATTTGTTTCAATAAAAATCCTTTAATTGTTGAAAAAATCAAGAGAAACCAGTAAAATATAAAAATACTGGTAAAAAAAACGTTCAGAGTTCAGGTTGGATTGTTTACAGGTTTGATTGTTCACTTTAATCTACATTTAACAGTTTGGTGTTGAAATTTATTAGTCAGCTGTTGGAGCTTCTGTCATTTACTGTAACTGTTTTTTGTTTTGAAATGATGAGGATGTTTGTAATGTGATGCAGTCAGATAAAAAGATACACTGGACAGTTATGGGGCATTGACTGCATATCCCATAATGCTTTGCGTGCATTCAAAATGGCGCGGATCACAGACAAATACGCTGATACTGTTGATTAAAACAGGTGGTTTTCTGTATTTTATAGCACAAAAAGGTAGTTATACACGTCTGTGCCACGATGGTCTATTTGTCTTATTCAGTGAATTTTTTCAGTTTTGACGCGATGCAGAATCCTGCAGTCAGCTGCACTGATCTGACTGACTGAAAATCCGTCACACTGACAAACTGATACACAGAGACAGAGAGAGACGCAGCATCAGCTGATCAGCTGGAACTTCGGCGCTCTGGCTGAGAAACATATCAGTCAAACAAAAGAAGTCAACGGGATTCTTCATTTATTTGACAATAAACCCGCCTCTGATTAACCTAAAAATTCACGCAGCTCAGCCAAACCAATGTTAAGTACGCAAACGCGTGTTGCAACTTTTCATCTGGTGCGCATTTTATATTTTGACAGTGTGTGCGGACCTGCGGACCACTTATGTGCACCCCTGGTTATAAACATTAAATAAAAACTGATCATTATATCAACAGGGTCTGTATTCAGATCAGTTTCAGCACAGCTCAGAGGTTTTGGGTGGAGTGTCACTTGAACATCCAGCGCAGGTTTCCACACAAACCTGGATTAACACGAGTTGTTTCAGATCCTGTGTGAGTGTGAAACGTCCACAGTGACGTCAGCTGGAGCATCACAGTGTGTGAAGATGAGTCAACAGTTTCAGTAGATTTCAGGATCAGACTAAAAGAACAAGCTGACGACTCGTACGTGTGCACGTGCGTGTGTGACTGTATGTTGTAGTGTAAAAGTGATTTGACCAACATCAGTCAGCAGTTGTTCCCCATTTTAACTTGAGTTTTTTGATCTTGTCAGAAAAGTTTCCATACGTCTGCTCAGGTGGACGACATGCAAACAAGTTGTTATACCATCCTGCTTATAGTAGTGTACTCACCTGTAGTGTACTCACCTGTAGTAACACATCCTGCTTATAGTAGTGTACTCACCTGTAGTAACACACGTGACCTGTAGTGTACTCACCTGTAGTGTACTCACCTGTAGGAACACACGTGACCTGTAGTGTACTCACCTGTAGTGTACTCACCTGTAGTGTACTCACCTGTAGGAACACACGTGACCTGTAGTGTACTCACCTGTAGTGTACTCACCTGTAGTGTTACTCACCTGTAGTGTACTCACCTGTAGTAACACACGTCACCTGTAGTGTACTCACCTGTAGGAACACACGTGACCTGTAGTGTACTCACCTGTAGTGTACTCACCTGTAGTGTACTCACCTGTAGTGTACTCACCCGTAGTGTACTCACCTGTAGTAACACACGTCACCTGTAGTGTGTACTCACCTATAGTAACACACGTCACCTGTAGTGTGTACTCACCTGTAGTGTACTCACCTGTAGTAACACTCGCCACCTGTAGTGTGTACTCACCTGTAGTGTACTCACCTGTAATGTATACTCACCTGTAGTGTACTCACCTGTAGTAACACTCGTCACCTGTAGTGTGTACTCACCTATAGTGTACTCACCTGTAGTAACACACGTGACCTGTAGTGTACTCACCTGTAGTGTATACTCACCTGTAGTGTACTCACCTGTAGTAACACACGTCACCTGTAGTGTTCTCACCTGTAGTGTACTCACCTGTAGTGTGTACTCACCTGTAGTGTACTCACCTGTAATGTATACTCACCTGTAGTGTACTCACCTGTAGTAACACTCGCCACCTGTAGTGTGTACTCACCTATAGTGTACTCACCTGTAGTAACACACGTGACCTGTAGTGTACTCACCTGTAGTAACACACGTCACCTGTAGTGTGTACTCACCTATAGTAACACACGTCACCTGTAGTGTGTACTCACCTGTAGTGTACTCACCTGTAGTGTACTCACCTGTAGGAACACACGTGACCTGTAGTGTACTCACCTGTAGTGTACTCACCTGTAGTGTATACTCACCTGTAGTGTACTCACCTGTAGTAACACTCGCCACCTGTAGTGTGTACTCACCTGTAGTGTACTCACCTGTAGTAACACTCGTCACCTGTAGTGTGTACTCACCTATAGTGTACTCACCTGTAGTAACACACGTGACTGTAGTGTACTCACCTGTAGTGTATACTCACCTGTAGTGTACTCACCTGTAGGAACACACGTGACCTGTAGTGTACTCACCTGTAGTAACCCACGTCACCTGTAGTGTGTACTCACCTATAGTAACACACGTCACCTGTAGTGTGTACTCACCTGTAGTGTACTCACCTGTAGTAACACTCGCCACCTGTAGTGTGTACTCACCTATAGTGTACTCACCTGTAGTAACACACGTGACCTGTAGTGTACTCACCTGTAGTGTATACTCACCTGTAGTGTACTCACCTGTAGGAACACACGTGACCTGTAGTGTACTCACCTGTAGTGTACTCACCTGTAGTGTACTCACCTGTAGTGTACTCACCCGTAGTGTACTCACCTGTAGTAACACACGTCACCTGTAGTGTGTACTCACCTATAGTAACACACGTCACCTGTAGTGTGTACTCACCTGTAGTGTACTCACCTGTAGGAACACACGTGACCTGTAGTGTACTCACCTGTAGTGTACTCACCTGTAGTGTACTCACCTGTAGTGTGTACTCACCTGTAGTGTACTCACCTGTAGTGTATACTCACCTGTAGTGTACTCACCTGTAGTATCACACGTCACCTGTAGTGTACTCACCTGTAGTGTACTCACCTGTAGTAACACACGTGACCTGTAGTGTACTCACCTGTAGTGTATACTCACCTGTAGTGTACTCACCTGTAGTAACACACGTCACCTGTAGTGTACTCACCTGTAGTGTACTCACCTGTAGGAACACACGTGACCTGTAGTGTACTCACCTGTAGTGTACTCACCTGTAGTGTACTCACCTGTAGGAACACACGTGACCTGTAGTGTACTCACCTGTAGTGTACTCACCTGTAGTGTACTCACCTGTAGGAACACACGTGACCTGTAGTGTACTCACCTGTAGTAACACACGTCACCTGTAGTGTGTACTCACCTATAGTAACACACGTCACCTGTAGTGTGTACTCACCTGTAGTTACTCACCTGTAACACACGTGACCTGTGGTGTACTCACCTGTAGTGTACTCACCTGTAGTGTACTCACCTGTAGTGTACTCACCTGTAGTAACACACGTCACCTGTAGTGTGTACTCACCTGTAGTGTACTCACCTGTAGTAACACACGTGACCTGTAGTGTACTCACCTGTAGTGTACTCACCTGTAGTGTGTACTCACCTCTAGTGTACTCACCTGTAGTGTATACTCACCTGTAGTGTACTCACCTGTAGTAACACACGTCACCTGTAGTGTACTCACCTGTAGTGTACTCACCTGTAGTAACACACGTGACCTGTAGTGTACTCACCTGTAGTGTATACTCACCTGTAGTGTACTCACCTGTAGTTACACACTCACCTGTAGTGTACTCACCCGTAGTGTACTCACCTGTAGTAACACACGTCACCTGTAGTGTGTACTCACCTGTAGTGTACTCACCTGTAGTGTACTCACCTGTAGGAACACACGTGACCTGTAGTGTACTCACCTGTAGTGTATACTCACCTGTAGTGTGTACTCACCTGTAGTGTGTACTCACCTGTAGTAACACTCGCCACCTGTAGTGTGTACTCACCTATAGTGTACTCACCTGTAGTAACACACGTGACCTGTAGTGTACTCACCTGTAGTGTACTCACCTGTAGTGTACTCACCTGTAGGAACACACGTGACCTGTAGTGTACTCACCTGTAGTGTACTCACCTGTAGTGTACTCACCTGTAGTGTGCTCACCCGTCGGAATACATGTCACCTGTAGTGTGTACTCACCTATAGTAACACACGTCACCTGTAGTGTGTACTCACCTGTAGTGTACTCACCTGTAGTAACACTCGCCACCTGTAGTGTGTACTCACCTATAGTGTACTCACCTGTAGTAACACACGTGACCTGTAGTGTACTCACCTGTAGTGTACTCACCTGTAGTGTACTCACCTGTAGTGTACTCACCTGTAGGAACACACGTGACCTGTAGTGTACTCACCTGTAGTGTACTCCCCTGTAGTGTACTCACCTGTAGTGTACTCACCCGTAGTGTACTCACCTGTAGTGTGTACTCACCTGTAGTGTACTCACCTGTAATGTATACTCACCTGTAGTGTACTCACCTGTAGTAACACACGTCACCTGTAGTGTGTACTCACCTGTAGTAACACACGTCACCTGTAGTGTGTACTCACCTATAGTGTACTCACCTGTAGTGTACTCACCAGTAACACACGTGACCTGTGGTGTACTCACCTGTAGTGTACTCACCTGTAGTGTACTCACCTGTAGTGTACTCACCTGTAGTAACACACGTGACCTGTAGTGTACTCACCTGTAGTGTATTCACCTGTAGTGTGTACTCACCTGTAGTGTACTCACCTGTAGGAACACACGTGACCTGTAGTGTACTCACCTGTAGTGTACTCACCTGTAGTGTACTCACCTGTAGTAACACACGTGACCTGTAGTGTACTCACCTGTAGTGTATACTCACCTGTAGTGTACTCACCTGTAGTAACACACGTCACCTGTAGTGTACTCACCTATAGTAACACACGTCACCTGTAGTGTGTACTCACCTGTAGTGTACTCACCTGTAGTGTACTCACCTGTAGGAACACACGTGACCTGTAGTGTACTCACCTGTAGTAACACACGTCACCTGTAGTGTGTACTCACCTATAGTAACACACGTCACCTGTAGTGTGTACTCACCTGTAGTGTAGTCACCTGTAGTGTGTACTCACCTGTAGTGTACTCACCTGTAGTGTACTCACCTGTAGTGTGTACTCACCTGTAGTGTGTACTCACCTGTAGGAACACACGTCACCTGTAATGTACTCACCTGTAGTAACACACGTGACCTGTAGTGTACTCACCTGTAGTGTGTACTCACTTGTAGTGTACTCACCTGTAGTGTACTCATCTGTAGTAACACACGTGACCTGTAGTGTGTACTCACCTGTAGGAACACACGTCACCTGTAGTGTGTACTCACCTGTAGTGTGTACTCACCTGTAGTGTACTCACCTGTAGTGTGTACTCACCTGTAGTGTGTACTCACCTGTAGACACGTCACCTGTAGTGTGTACTCACCTGTAGTGTGTACTCACCTGTAGTGTACTCACCTGTAGTGTATACTCACCTGTAGTGTACTCACCTGTAGTAACACACGTGACCTGTAGTGTACTCACCTGTAGTGTGTACACACCTGTAGTGTACTCACCTGTAGTGTACTCATCTGTAGTAACACACGTGACCTGTAGTGTGCTCACCTGTAGTGTACTCACCTGTAGTGTACTCACCTGTAGGAACACACGTGACCTGTAGTGTACTCACCTGTAGTGTACTCACCTGTAGTGTACTCACCTGTAGTAACACACGTGACCTGTAGTGTATACTCACCTGTAGTGTGTACTCACCTGTAGTGTGTACTCACCTGTCGTAACACACGTCACCTGTAGTGTGTACTCACCTGTAGTGTGTACTCACCTGTAGTGTACTCACCTGTAGTGTACTCACCTGTAGTGTGTACTCACCTGTAGTGTACTCACCTGTAGTGTGTACTCACCTGTAGTGTACTCACCTGTAATGTATACTCACCTGTAGTGTACTCACCTGTTGTAACACACGTCACCTGTAGTGTGTACTCACCTGTAGTAACACCCGTCACCTGTAGTGTGTACTCACCTGTAGTAACCCACGTCACCTGTTGTGTACTCACCTGTAGTGTACTCACCTGTAGGAACACACGTGACCTGTAGTGTACTCACCTGTAGTGTACTCACCTGTAGTGTACTCACCTGTAGTAACACACGTGACCTGTAGTGTACTCACCTGTAGTGTCCTCACCTGTAGTGTACTCACCTGTTGTAACACACGTCACCTGTAGTGTGTACTCACCTGTAGTGTGTACTCACCTGTAGTGTACTCACCTGTAGTGTGTACTCACCTGTAGTGTGTACTCACCTGTAGTGTACTCACCTGTAGTGTATACTCACCTGTAGTGTGTACTCACCTGTAGTAACACACGTCACCTGTAGTGTGTACTCACCTGTAGTGTACTCACCTGTAATGTATACTCACCTGTAGTGTACTCACCTGTAGTAACACACGTGAC
Organism: Pachypanchax playfairii; assembly: GCA_006937955.1. Classification (NCBI taxonomy): domain Eukaryota; kingdom Metazoa; phylum Chordata; class Actinopteri; order Cyprinodontiformes; family Aplocheilidae; genus Pachypanchax; species Pachypanchax playfairii. The sequence goes on along the minus strand of SSNP01000042.1, from coordinate 2,216,934 downwards.
CTGTAGTGTACTCACCTGTAGTGTACTCACCTGTAGTGTGTACTCACCTGTAGTGTACTCACCAGTAACACACGTGACCTGTGGTGTACTCACCTGTAGTGTACTCACCTGTAGTGTGTACTCACCTGTAGGAACACACGTCACCTGTAGTGTGTACTCACCTGTAGGAACACACGTGACCTGTAGTGTACTCACCTGTAGTAACACTCGCCACCTGTAGTGTGTACTCACCTGTAGTGTACTCACCTGTAGTAACACACGTCACCTGTAGTGTACTCACCTGTAGTGTACTCACCTGTAGTGTGTACACACCTGTAGTGTACTCACCTGTAGTGTACTCACCTGTAGTGTGTACTCACCTGTAGTGTGTACTCACCTGTAGTGTACTCACCTGTATTGTATACTCACCTGTAGTGTACTCACCTGTAGTAACACACGTCACCTGTAGTGTGTACTCACCTTAGGAACACACGTCACCTGTAGTGTGTACTCACCTGTAGTGTACTCACCTGTAGTGTGTACACACCTGTAGTGTACTCACCTGTAGTGTACTCACCTGTAGTGTGTACTCACCTGTAGTGTGTACTCACCTGTAGTAACACACGTCACCTGTAGTGTGTACTCACCTGTAGGAACACACGTCACCTGTAGTGTGTACTCACCTGTAGTGTACTCACCTGTAGGAACACACGTGACCTGTAGTGTACTCACCTGTAGTGTACTCACCTGTAGTGTACTCACCTGTAGTAACACACGTGACCTGTAGTGTACTCACCTGTAGTAACACACGTCACCTGTAGTGTGTACTCACCTGTAGTGTACTCACCTGTAGTAACACACATGACCTGTAGTGTACTCACCTGTAGTGTACTCACCAGTAACACACGTGACCTGTGGTGTACTCACCTGTAGTGTACTCACCTGTAGTGTACTCACCTGTAGTGTACTCACCTGTAGTAACACACGTGACCTGTAGTGTACTCACCTGTAGTGTGTACTCACCTGTCGTAACACACGTCACCTGTAGTGTGTACTCACCTGTAGTGTGTACTCACCTGTAGTGTACTCACCTGTAGTGTATACTCACCTGTAGTGTGTACTCACCTGTAGTGTGTACTCACCTGTCGTAACACACGTCACCTGTAGTGTGTACTCACCTGTAGTGTGTACTCACCTGTAGTGTACTCACCTGTAGTGTGTACTCACCTGTAGTGTACTCACCTGTAGTGTTACTCACCTGTAGTGTACTCACCTGTTGTAACACACGTCACCTGTAGTGTGTACTCACCTGTAGTGTACTCACCTGTAGTGTACTCACCTGTAGGAACACACGTGACCTGTAGTGTACTCACCTGTAGTGTACTCACCTGTAGTGTACTCACCTGTAGTAACACACGTGACCTGTAGTGTACTCACCTGTAGTGTACTCACCTGTAGTGTGTACTCACCTGTAGTGTGTACTCACCTGTAGGAACACACGTCACCTGTAGTGTACTCACCTGTAGTGTATACTCACCTGTAGTGTACTCACCTGTAGTAACACACGTCACCTGTAGTGTACTCACCTGTAGTGTACTCACCTGTAGTAACACACGTGACCTGTAGTGTACTCACCTGTAGTGTACTCACCTGTAGTGTGTACTCACCTGTAGTGTACTCACCTGTAGTGTGTACTCACCTGTAGTGTACTCACCTGTAGTGTGTACTCACCTGTAGTGTGTACTCACCTGTAGTGTACTCACCTGTAGTGTGTACTCACCTGTAGTGTGTACTCACCTGTAGGAACACACGTCACCTGTAGTGTGTACTCACCTGTAGGAACACACGTCACCTGTAGTGTGTACTCACCTGTAGGAACTCACCTGTAGTGTACTCACCTGTTGTAACACACGTCACCTGTAGTGTGTACTCACCTGTAGTGTGTACTCACCTGTAGTGTGTACTCACCTGTAGGAACACACGTCACCTGTAGTGTGTACTCACCTGTAGTGTACTCACCTGTAGTGTGTACACACCTGTAGTGTACTCACCTGTAGTGTACTCACCTGTAGTGTGTACTCACCTGTAGTGTGTACTCACCTGTAGGAACACACGTCACCTGTAGTGTGTACTCACCTGTAGTGTACTCACCTGTAGTGTGTACACACCTGTAGTGTACTCACCTGTAGTGTACTCACCTGTAGTGTGTACTCACCTGTAGTGTGTACTCACCTGTAGGAACACACGTCACCTGTAGTGTGTACTCACCTGTAATGTACTCACCTGTAGTGTGTACTCACCTGTAGTGTGTACTCACCTGTAGTGTACTCACCTGTAGTGTACTCACCTGTAGTGTGTACTCACCTGTAGTGTACTCACCTGTAGGAACACACGTCACCTGTAGTGTGTACTCACCTGTAGGAACACACGTCACCTGTAGTGTGTACTCACCTGTAGGAACACACGTCACCTGTAGTGTGTACTCACCTGTAGTGTGTACTCACCTGTAGTGTACTCACCTGTAGTGTACTCACCTGTAGTGTGTACTCACCTGTAGTGTGTACTCACCTGTAGTGTACTCACCTGTAGTGTACTCACCTGTAGTGTTGGGCTGAAGACATGATGAAAGTTTTCTTCTAGTTTTTGGAAGTGAGTGTTTTACAAAGTGAGTCATTAAACAACAAGATTTGTGATACTTTCATCATTAAAGATAAGAGACGTTCTTGTTTTGTCCTGAACGACCTGTCTGAAGTTCTGTGTGTGTCACAGAGCGTGTTGGAAATACTAATCAGTGTTATTGCTGCACACTTGACTGACTTGAAAGGTTTAGTCTGTTATTCAGGTTAGGTAACAAACTCTGCTGCTAAAATCACTCGTTTATCATACGTCATCATGTCTCTCATTCCTACATCAGGTCTGACAAACGTTATCAGTTTCAGCAACGAGTTCACTTCATGTTGAAACAGTCCAACTTTAAAGTTTTAGAGTTCCTTTAAAACAGATGAGATGTGCTTCTAATCCACAAGACTGCACAGTCAGCCTGCCAGCCGTCTCCATGGAGACGCTACTGTTCACCGGCTCTAAGGAAACATTTCCCTTCACAGCATCAATGGTACTTTTTCAAGAGCTTTTCACCCATTAAACTCAGGAATTTGAGTCCACTTTCAGTTTTTTCTCACGTTTTTTCAGAGTTTATTGCTCCATGATCACAAAACAACTTTTTACAGTCTTTATTTATGACTGACACTCTGTGGGTTGTAAATACTGTATGTCTTAAACTGGTATCTAAAATGTTTTTATAGATTTTGAAAGTTTACCTCAAAAAATGACACATTAAAGTTTAGCTAGTTTTTGTTTTTCAGCTTTTTAAAAAGCAAAAATAACAAATAAATAAACTTGTGAACTTGAAGTAATGATCTTATTTAAATGGCTGGTCTTATTTTATATTGTATGATGTATTGACAGTAAAAACCAGCACAATTTCTCTTACAGAGAATTCTTCCTGTTTAAGGCTCAGTTTTTATTCTCCTTAATGATTAGATACTAAAACTGATGGCAAACTGCTGATGATAGTTCTTTTATTTACTCTCAGGGTTTTAAAGTCTGAACTTTTGTGTTATATATTTATAAATCAGGGATAACTGAGATAACTCTGAGTCTGATGGGGGTTTTTCTTCTGTAAATATTAACCAGCTCTGACAGTTTTATCAGTGGCCTCTGCTCCTGCTCTGCTGCCCGTCTGATTGTTCTTCTTTCTGTGAAAAACAAACAGTCCTTCCTTGTTGTCAGACCTCAGACTAACCTGAGCTGCTGCTCTTTATCTGCTACAGGTCACAGGTGACTTTGATCATCAGGAGTTCAATAAAATGTGCTGGTTGTTGTGCTCGAGGAAGAACCTGAAACAGGATAAGCTCTTCATCTCCAATGATGACGCCTTCAAGATATGGTGCATCTTCAACTTCCTGTCAGAGGACAGATACCCGCTAATCATCGTCACTGAGGAGGTGGGTTCTCCCACCAGCAAACTGTTGAATATTTGTTTTCTTAGGACAAAGTTCTGCTGATGGTTCTGCTACAGTCTGCACGACCTCATGATCTGTACGTCAGTCCCAGTAAAGTTCCTTCTATGTACATGGATGAGTCCTCCAGGCTCGGGGCCCCACAACAGACCATGTTACAGGATAGAAGATCACGTCCCACTAGTACAACTAGATGGGTCCAGTGGTCTGTATGCTGCTCATACTGCCAGGACCCTCCCCCATGATCCACCCAGGATCTGGAGGTACCCGGGCAGAGTGGGGGGGGGGGTCCCATTAAGCAGTATTCACTTATCAGTCCTGATCGGTCTGCATCACTTTACAGTCATGAAGTCTGAGGCACCTTTAAAGGTGCAATATGTAAGAATAACCAACCCATCCTCTCTCAGCCCCTCCCCCTCCCTGATGTTTCTGTTGGGTTGCCAGTTCCAATCTTGATCCTCGTTTAGTTTCTCTGGTATTAGTTCAGTTTTTGGGAAGGATGTGGTGGTTTCTTAGGTTTACTACAAGTTACCTGAGGGCTGCTTCTTTTACTCTTTACTGCTGGTCGTCGTGGAATTCCAGCTGTTTGTGTTGAAGACTTGGTAACCTGCAGGTTGACATGTGATTCACTATGGAACCAGGAAGTCTGAACATGGAATAGTTATTATAAACAATGATTCTGGTCCTGGAACAGAATCTAGAGACCACCCAGCTGACTGAGATCCAGATCTGTTACAATGTGACTTTACTATCATCATCAGAGGGACATTAAACTGTTGGGTTAGTATTTACCTGGAACATTCGGACATGTTGTACGTTGTGATTCACGTCACTGTGAAATGCTGCACTCAGAAAATTCCAAATTCAGACACTCATTTTAAATGATTGATGGAAACACGATGACTGTAAATAATTTCAACAGGATAAACTGGAGGTTTAATTTCCAAGTTTGACATCAGATCAGAATCTGTACTGAAGGGAAGTTTCATTATTTAATAAATAAAATTCATTTAGCTTCTGATGTTTCACAGGAAATCTCAGCTGTCTGTGTCATTTCAGAAGAGTTTATTTCTCTTAAAAAAACATTTTATTTTTATTGCTAAACTAACTTACACATCAGAGATGATCTGTTTGATGATGTAAGTGATTCTAACGTGGAGGAGGAGCGTTGATGTTTCAGCTCTGTTGTAGATCAGTTCACAGAACCAGACACGCGTCAGCCTGCCGGACTGAAAAAATTTCACTTCTTCTTTTCCAAAATAATTCTTTCTTATGCTGCTGTTAGTCATGTTTGCATTTGCATTTTCATTATTATCATTTTCTTCTTAAAACAAATGAACTTATATTTATTTTTTAAGAATATTTGACCTTGAACCAGATTTAAACATTAAACTGAGGGTTAAATTCCGATCCATTGTTTGCAGCTGACCCTCTGTCCTGTTCAGTAAGAAAAGAGTTAAATTCCTGTTTATTTCATGTAGAATGTTACTCTGGACACGCATGACGAAACGTGATAAATCCATGATGTGGTGAAAGTCAGCTGGTCAGTTTGGTGTTGTTGATAGGTGTTTGTGAAGTTTCACTCATCAGGGAAGACGTCCTGCAGTAACTGACGCCCAGGGTCACGTGCACTACATGCACATGCAACAGTCGTCCAGGTGAAACGTGGATTGGTCAAGAGCAGAAAGGGAAGTTTCCAGCTTCCTGTTCTTTTACAAACACTGGAGGATTTATTGTTGGGTGTAACAACCTCAGAGCTGAATCACAGGAAGATTATTTGCAGAAATGAATGGAGTTCAGTCATGAAGAGATGAATTGTGGGAAAAAGAAATGGGACACTTTGAATCTAAATAAACAGCTCGATAATCTGACGTGAAATCAGATTGTTTTGCATGTGTTTGTGGGTTTTTTGGCCTTTATAACTCTACAGACTTTAATGAAAATATTCCATTGTTTTTTTTAAATAAACTTTATTCAGTTTTTATCCTCTTGCACAGATTGAGTATTTCTTGCATAAGCTGACGGAGGCCATGGGGGGAAGTTGGGTGGAGGAGCGTTTTGAAGACTACAAGCTGAAGCTGAACTCAAGTCAGCAGTGTCTGAATGTGTGGGAGTTCATCAGCCTGGTGGGCTCAGGTCACTTCAGTAAGGGCATGGACCAGCAGACCCTCTCCATGGGCATCAACGAGGTCTACCAGGAGCTCATCCTGGATGTGCTCAAACAGGTGAGACGAGACCTTAAAGTCTGTGTTCGACAGTCTTCTGTTGCAGCGATGCAGGTTACAGCTGATTCAGATGCTCTATTGATCAGCTGGTACAAACCTCTTTAAAGATGGAGTCCTGTCAAACACAATAATCACAAAAGAGACAGAAAACCATCTGCAGAGCGTCTCACTCTGCCGGGAGGACACTCAGTCTTTTCTATCAACTTATTTTGTAAAGCAAAACACGAAGTTCCCACATTCATTCACGTCCTGTGTAGATGCAGCCGTGCGTGACGGTTATCACTAGAAAAGATGATGTTGTTGACTGACGTGCAGCTGCACTTCAGCCGATTGTTTTTCAGAGATGCAACAATATTTCACCCTAAATGCATGCTGTAAACAGATGATGGAGAATTGATGCTTTTTACTCTGGTAATAATTTACATAAACACGGGCAGGATTTCCTGATGTTTTCATGATGTGGACAAGCTGCACCGTCACAGAGACGCTGTCGGGTTTCAGGAGCAGATGTTTGTTGGATCGATGGTCCTGATTCACTCCTGCAAATTTCAATCCATTTGGTGAATTTGAGAAGTTTTTATTTTCCAGATGTGCAGCAGAAAAGAGTACCAGACAAATACACCACTTACTTTTATTTGTGTAGAACTGCTACAAATTGATTTTTTTTCCCAGTGATTTCAGTCTCATGTGTCCTAAAATGTCTGAGTGTTACTTAGTTGGTTATTCTAATAGTCCTCTTCTGAAGGGGGACATGTTCACATCCCTCAGAGGTTCTATCCAGAAGGTAGAGGAAGCTTCCAGATGTTGTCAAGGGCAGAAAAAAATAAAAAACTTGAGTTGAAAAGGAGTTAAAAGATCAGGATTTGACCTCATTGTGGGGAAAGTTCTCACTAACAATGAACAACATCAAGCAAAACTAACAGACTTCACCTCTCTTCTGTTAGTGGTTTCAAGATTCTTCTTTCTCTCTTCAGGGTTATATGATGAAGAAAGGCCACAAGAGGAAGAACTGGACCGAGCGCTGGTTTGTGCTGAAGCCCAGCACCATTTCTTACTACGTTAGCGAAGACCTCGCAGAGAAGAAAGGAGACATCCTGTTAGATGGAAGCTGCTGTGTGGAGGCACGAACCAGATGTTTTTACTGAAGTTCTTGTTGTAGTTAGAAGTCAGACTAGGAAGTTTAAAGAGACCAAACATTACAGATTAGCATTAGTCCTGGTGGGTAAGACAGAAAAACAGGGAAGCTCCTGTTTCACATTTAAAATGTGTCATTACTTCACTTCAGCGTTAAATGTTGCAAACGTGTATCAACAGTTGGTTCATTGTGTATTTGTTGGTTTTTGTTTCAGGCCTTACAAGATAAAGAGGGAAAAAAATGTCTCTTTCTCATCAAATCTTCTCAAAAACATTTTGAAATCAGCACATCAGAAAGGAAGAAGAAACAAGAGTGGATCCAGGGTAAGTGAACGCAGCAGCTTGTCCTCCGACCGTAACGTTTGAATCCTCGCTGCTCACCTCACAGAGAAGCTTTTAATTTAAATTACTTTATCAAAATCAGTTTGTGTCTCTGTCACGGTTCCTCGCAGCTATTCAGACCTGTGTGAACCTGCTGCGTCAGGGACGGCCGGCGCCGCACCACGACGCCCGACAGAAGCGCCGCGAGCTGCGGCTGAAGCAGCAGGCCGAGCAGGAGGAGCTGGAGCTGAGAATGAAGGAGCTGCAGACAGCAAACGAGGTCAAACAGCTGGAGCTGGAGAAGATGAGGAAGGTAGGAGGAACATGTTAGATGGTCTGTATTCTAGACTTTCTGATCACTCAAAGAACGTTTACACTAGAAGTCACACTGAATCCGGGGGCGACACGGGACTTGCCCAGGGACACGTCAGCATGTGGAGGGGGAAGCTGGGATCAAACCACCAACGTGCTCTTCCTCTTGACATGTCCAGTTCGCTCACAGAGTTACAAACTAAAGAACAGACACCTGCTCAGGTGAGACAGCTGCAGGAGGAAAAGCCCGAACTGCAAGAGACGCTTGATGAGTCAGTTCTTCTAATCAGGACGTTTGTTGGCTTTGCCGTGATGATGATGATGATGATGATGATGATGATGATGATGATGATGATGATGATGATGATGATGATGAGACTTGGCTCTCTGATAATTTTCTCCACTTAAACGAGTCTAAATTGGAAGCTATACTGTTTTTCCCTTGTTCTCCTGCTGCTGTAGTCCCGACTCTGCCCTCCTGCTTGTCGGCTCTACTGAAACCGAACATCAAAAATCTGGGGGTCATTTTTGACTCTGACCTCAGATTTGATGTCCAGATTAATCAGGTTGTTAGATCCTGTTTTTTCCACCTCCGTAGGCTGACCAAGCTAAAACCCATTTTGAGGAGAAAAGATCTTCACTCAGTCATCCATGTGACATTGTGACATCACGCCTTGATTACGCCAACTCTCTGTTACATGGTGCTCCTTCATCCACAATAGTTCGTCTCCAGTTAGTACAAAATGCTGCTGCACAATTTTTAACTGGGACTACTTTGAAACAACATATCACCCTGTACTGGCTAATCTGCACTGGCTGCCAATCTGCTATCGGATTAAATTTAAGATCCTTTTATTTGCTTTTAAATCTTTGCATGCGCTCGGGCCACCCTACTTGGTGCAGCTTCTCTGTCCCTATGTCCCAAGGTGTTCCCTGAGGTCCTCTGAGCAGCACTTGCTGCAGGTTCGTCCAGCCCGCTATAAGGCCCGCGGTGAGCGGGCGTTCTCAGTTTGCACCCCTATTTAATGGAACCAGCTCCCCCTGACGGTCAGACTCGCCCCATCTCTTAGTATTTTTAACATCCGTTTAAAGACTTACTTTTATTCTCAGGCTTTTAACTCTGTTGAGGCAGTCTAACCCCTTGCTGACCTTATTTTATTGTTTTTATGTTTGTTTTTATAGTATGTTTATTTTTATCTCTGTATTTGTTGTTTTTATTTGTGTACAGCACTTTGGTCTGCGTCACTGCAGTTTTTAAATGTGCTTTATAAATAAATTGATGATGATGATGATGATGGACACAACCTTAGCTTAATGAGATGAATATGTGGCCGACAGTTTGACATGTCCACGTTGGACTAAAACCAGTAACCTGTCTTTCAAACTTTTACAAACTGTCTGATGTCATTTAGACAGATTTTACGTTTGACACTTTGTTTTTCAGCCTGCGACTGTCCAAAGTTTGACTTCTTGAAACAAAGTAAAACAAATGAAGGACAGCTCTTTGCTCATGTGCATATTTTACTGTTTTCACACCGCAGAGACTCCCAATGGATCAAATAGTAATTCATTACTTAAGTTAGTTAATAATTGATAATAAATGAGCTTGAATCTTGAGATAAATTTGGTAAGAGAAAGAATAAAGAGCAGCATATCAGATAATCATGAGGTTGAACCAACCACGAAGCAGGACAACAACAACAACCCTGCAGACACCACAGCTCTCATTTCACATCAGTCCTCTTATCTTTGCATCTTTTCCATGCAACACTTAGCTGAAAGCTACAACAGGTAGACGTATATCTGCGAACCAACTTCAAAGGTGACACTGTGACAATCAGTCCCAGCTGATCAGAACGTGGCTGCGTTTGCAGGAACCTGTTGGGTTAGTCATGGTGGAAGGATGTATGTGTGGCAGGAGCAGTGAGTGAAGCCGCCTCATTCATTCCCTTCAGGTGAAAAACACCTGCAGCCGTGTCGTGCTGCAGAGACCTGCTGGATGCATCAAACACATTCCAGCCAGATCACCTAATAAGGTCGAATGTTTCTTCACTGATGACACTGAATTTTCACCAACAGGATGAAAGTCTCTGCTTGTGATATGAGTCACTGTGTGTTGCAGGTTTATTTTCTAAAGGTCATAAACTAATGGTTCCAGGCTGCATAGCGGGTTGATTAGCATGATGCTACCGTGTTGTGTTTGGATCCTCTGATTCTTCATGATGTCGTCAGAGGAGCCGTTTTCTCAGTTAGCTTGACTCCCCGCGGTCTAACAGTGTTCCCCCTGATTAAATCACTGTGTATCTGTTCTGCTTTTAAACTTCACTGTTTTGTTACACGCTGCCGGTTTCAGACAGGCACATTGTTGTTTTCATACAATTAAATTAGGTCATCTAGAAACTCTGGGGTCTGAAACCCACTGCCAGCTCATAAATGCTCACAATAGACCTTATCACTCACTGAACAGGGATGTGGAATGTTAGGGGGTGGGGTTTGTGGGGGGTGTGCATGACATCAGCATCATTAAACAGGTTTCTCCAGTTAATCTGCCTGAACCTGAGTCACAGTGATTCTCTGAATGCTAAAGATTAAAATAGTGATGACACATATTTGACTGAAGGCAGTTACACTACAGCTCTCGCTTTGTTTGTTTATTTCAGTAGAATCAGAGAACGCCGCCGTGGTTAAACACAAAAAGCACCAAAATAACCTGTCTGCTAAAAGAATGAAAAGTTCTGTCGCCATGACGTTCACACACAACATCCACTCTAAATACACCTGCTAAGTTTTATTATAGTCACACATTAGTTTGAGGAGTGCACGTGTGCATGACGTTTGTCACTGTGTGGTGCTTTTCATTCAGAATCATGTCTCAGTTCCACCTCAGTGCTGTTGGTGCTGCAGACATGAGCTTCATGGTAACAAACGGTGAGACGCAGCTGCAGACAGATGGCGTTCACATCACGCTGCTCAAACAGTTTGTCTTTGTGTGAGTCAACAATCCTGGACTGCACAACAGTTTACCATTGAGGTGCAAGACGCCGTCTCACATGGTTGGGTTATGAATGCATAATGAGTGTGCACGCACGCACGCAGGCACGCACACAGCAGACTGTTTGTATTTCACACTGTTATTAGAAGTAAACTGTTGCATTTCAGACAGTTGTGTGGTGAGAAGGTTACAGTTTAACAGCATTTTAAAAGTTTCACCTTCATCTCTGAATCAAAATAAAATAAAATCAGCAACTAACAAACCACTAACAATGAGGTCAGAGTGGCATCTAAACATAAACTAGGTGACCAACCGTCCTCTTTTCCCTGGACATGTCCACTTTTCACATTCTGTCCGGGGCATCCGGGGGAGTTTTTGAGATTGATGAAAATGTCCGGTATTTATGAACCCTCAGGCGACCCATATGTTACGTCATCCCTGAGCGGGTGCTTTGCGAGTGTTTATTTTGCGCTCACAGACTGGACAGACGGTGCACAGCTGTGCGCCTGATGATGTTTGAAAGATGCCGAATGCACCTTTTCAGATGAACCACAAAAGATATTCTCCGCATACCGCGCCGGTCGGAATAAATGGGAGGCGGAGTGCACTGTGTGCAGAGCTGACACATACGTTTATGTGTCTAGCAAAGATGCGGGTGATCTTGCTGCCCACATGGATACAGAAAAACATAAAAAGGCTGTGCGAGGCGAAGTTCATCTAGTGTGTTGACTGAGTTCTTTGTCACACCTGGGAAAAACTAGGATGCTGCCGAATCTACAGAAAAAAATTGACTTATGTTGGAAATATATCTCAGTTTTCTTGTTCAATAAAACTTAAAAGGAGGAAAATATTTTGTTACCAGTAATTTATCCTATACAAATGAAGCATTATTTCTGTACCATTATTTACTTCCACAGTTTTTTTGCACTTGGTGACTTGTAAAAGCTTATCTGACATTTTTTTTTATTTCAAGAGGGATTAACCACACACAGAAGGCATCCTTTAAATATGTTACATTTTTCTTTAAGCAAACCGTTTTATTAAAGTTCTTCATGATGAGCCAAGTGTCCTCTTTTTTGGAAATTAAAATATGGTCACCCTACAAAAACAATCTGAAACGAGTGAAAAGGCTCATGAGAAAAGAGTCAAAGACATTTAAACATTTTAAATTTGAAGTTTAATGAAACTTTCAGCAACAGTAAAAAAACTTGCAGCAGTAAATCTACACTCACCGGCCACTTTATTAGGTACACCATGCTAGTAACGGGTTGGACCCCCTTTTGCCTTCAGAACTGCCTCAATTCTTCGTGGCATAGATTCAACAAGGTGCTGGAAGCATTCCTCAGAGAGTTTGGTCCATATTGACAAGATGGCATCACACAGTTGGCGCAGATTTGTCGGCTGCACATCCATGATGCGAATCTCCCGTTCCACCAAATCCCAAAGATGCTCTATTGGATTGAGATCTGGTGACTGTGGAGGCCATTTGAGTACAGTGAACTCATTGTCATGTTCAAGAAACCAGTCCGAGATGATTCCAGCTTTATGACATGGCGCATTATCCTGCTGAAAGTAGCCATCAGAAGTTGGGTACATTGTGGTCATAAAGGGATGGACATGGTCAGCAACAATACTCAGGTAGGCTGTGGCGTTGTAACGATGCTCAATTGGTATCAAGGGGCCCAAAGAGTGCCAAGAAAATATTCCCCACACCATTACACCACCACCACCAGCCTGAACCGTTGATACAAGGCAGGATGGATCCATGCTTTCATGTTGTTGACGCCAAATTCTGATCCTACCATCCGAATGTCGCAGCAGAAATCGAGACTCATCAGACCAGGCAACGTTTTTCCAATCTTCTATTGTCCAATTTCGATGAACTTGTGCAAATTGTAGCCTCAGTTTCCTGTTCTTACCTGAAAGGAGTGGCACCCGGCGTGGTCTTCTGCTGCTGTAGCCCATCTGCCTCAAAGTTCGATGTACTGTGCGTTCAGAGATGCTCTTCTGCCTACCTTGGTTGTAACGAGTGGTTATTTGAGTCACTGTTGCCTTTCTATCAGCTCCAACCAGTCTGGCCATTCTCCTCTGACCTCTGGCATCAACAAGGCATTTCCGCCCACAGAACTGCCGCTCACTGGATATTTTTTCTTTTTCGGACCATTCTCTGTAAACCCTAGAGATGGTTGTGCGTGAAAATCCCAGTAGATCAGCAGTTTCTGAAATACTCAGACCAGCCATTCTGGCACCAACAACCATGCCACGTTCAAAGTCACGCAAATCACCTTTCTTCCCCATACTGATGCTCGGTTTGAACTGCAGGAGATTGTCTTGACCATGTGTACATGCCTAAATGCACTGAGTTGCCGCCATGTGATTGGCTGATTAGAAATTAAGTGTTAACGAGCAGTTGGACAGGTGTACCTAATAAAGTGGCCGGTGAGTGTATAACTTTTAGAGTCAGCCCTTTTCAAGATGGCTGCTACAGCTAATCAACGTTAGCAAACACATAAAAAAATCATTTTAAAGATTTTAAGCTCAAATTTATTTCAGTATCTGAGAGTCCTTCATAACAAATAACCTGAGAGCTAACAGACGGCGTGAGAATCTGCATCATGTTATTTAACTGAAATGGCTGTAACTGTGTCTGAGTTTGATTCATGTGCTTCCTTTTGGTCAGGCTCTGGAAGAAGCAGCAAACAAAGCAGCTGATGAAGAAAAGAAACGTCTTGAGACCCACACTGAGCTGCAGGATCGCTACAAAATGGAGCTGGAGAGAGAAAAACTGGTGCGTCACTCAGAGCAGCTTCAGCTGAATTATTGTGTCAGACTCAGTGATTAAGGAAGAACAACTTTCCTTCATTACAAAGTGAATCTGACAGTAAATATAAAACCTTGTAGGCAGGAGAAGAGCTGCTTGAAGGAAGGTTCAGGTGGTGATGAAGTCTTCTGGCTGGGTGAACGTTGGAGGAGTCGACACGTTCTTTCTGCAACGTACCTTTGTTTAATATAATAGCGAGAAAAGTCTCTATGATGTGCACGAGTTCCTCTAATAACATCAAGTGCACAGTGGATGTGGTTCACCAGCAGAAAGATCTTTATCTGTTTACACTCATGTCTCACTCAGTTTTAGTTGACCTGCACAAGAACAACAGAAAACCAAGTAAATTCCCTCTGTAGCACTCAGACAGCAGCATTTTACAGAAGAAGAAGAAGAAACTCATTTTGTGTCTTGTTTAACAGATACGGCAGCAGATGGAGGAGCAGATGGCCCAGAAGTCCACGGAGCTGGAGCAGTACCTGCAGAGGGTGAACGAGCTGGAGGACATGTATCACCAGCTAGAAGACGCCTTGGAGGAAGAGAGACGAGCCAGACAGGATGAGGAAACTGTCCGTAAGCTGCAGGCACGGTCAGTGGAGGAGGGAGGAGCTACGATACATGAGAATAATCCCACACAGAACCATATTTAACTGTAGAGAAGAAGAAAAAGACTTAGTTGTCCTTCAGTGGAGACATTTCCTCATTAGAGGAGCTAAATATGAATCAAACATGAAATTGCTTTGCAGCATAATAATTAGTTGAACAGAAATGTTTGTCCCAGGAGTCTGAACAGCTTCTCCTTTTTTCTGAGGGAGTTTCATATCGAGCCAGACGTTCATGCTGTTTGCCACAGGTCACCATGTTTCCTCCCTTTTCTTCCTTCCTCTCTGCTGACATTAACTTTCCACCTCACATTTGGCTGACCGGAGTAGACTGTGTCAGTGTGGGATCTTCAGCTAAAGTGTTTCTAGACAGCAGCGAGTCTTTATCAGCCCATTAAGAAGGAGCTTGTATTCAAACGAGTCTCTCTACAGCTCGAATCTTTCAAATAGATCCAATCCCACCTGAAGCTGATAACTCACTGACAAGATGTAAATGTAACGAACCTTGTAGCTGAACTCACCTTTTATCCATCAAACATAAACATAAATGTTATATTTAATGAACGTGGTCATGAACTACACTCTCAGAAATAGAGGTACGAGACAAGAACATTTTTGTACCTATAGGTAAATTATTTTAAAATGTTCCCTCAAAAGTACAATATTGGTCTTTAAAAGGTCAGAAATGTCCCTTAGAGGGTTCAAATTGATATAAAGTATAAATTTGTACCATTTCAACTGCACCTGCAACCCTGGTCAAGGCTGGTTAATCTCCATTTTATTAAGTTTCTTCCATCATTTTCAATATTATGTTTCAGAATGTTGGTTTTAAACTTCAAAATGTGGCATAATTTTACAGTTTTAGTGGAACAACTTCATAAGGTACAAAAATGGACCTGGACTACAGGGAACACCAAGAATTTGTACCCTTCTTGTCTCTGGGAGTGACCTTTTAAAGACCAATATTGTACTTTTAAGGGAACATTTTAAAACAATTTACCTATAGGTACAAAAATGTCCTTGTCTCGTACCTCTATTTCTGAGAATGTACGACTTCACACACAAAAAAATTTGATTTGACACTTTTACTTATAACCGGAAATATTTTTTTGATGACATGCTAATAAATTGTGAAAATTTCTTCAGAACATGTTTACTTGAGTTAAACCACAGCCCCTGAAGGCACCACAGCGCCACCTGCTGTTTAGTATTTCCCACCTCAGCGTATCACTGAGTTCCACTGAAAATAAAATGTTTCTCTCTTCATCTTTCTCTGATTGTACATATTAGAGTTGATAATAAATGTTATTTGTAGGTTATGGTATGTAACAGAACCCTTTTCTGTATGTGGACCAGGTTGCTTGAGGAGGAGGCCACAAAGAGAGCGGAGTTGGAGCAGATCCACCTCCGACAGCAGCTGGCCATCTCAGAGACTGAAGCAGAGAAACAGGAGCTGGAGAAGGAACGCCTGGCCAAGGAGAGCGCCCTGCAGGCCGCCATGAAACAACTAGAAGTACTGGAACAAGAGAGACAAGGAGCACTCGAGCAGTACCAGGTCAGCTGTAATACAAGTCATGGGATTATTTTATGTGTCATTATAGTTTCATCCACCTCGTTTAGTAAAAACAAAACTACAAATCCGTGTGAATCTGAGTTTTAAACGTTGTCACATTGTGTTGAAACTTTCCTGAGCTCAGAGCTGAACTGGTGTCTCTGTGGTCCAACTCATCCTGAATCATCTCAGCTGAGTTAGAAGCAGGCTGGACCTGGAACCTTACTTCATACAAATATCCAATCAGCCAATCACAGCAACTCAACAACTTGCTGAATTTCAAGCTGAGTATCACAATGGAGGAGGAAGTAGATCTTCAGCTGAGAAGGGTAGTAGTCAGGGGCGGGGCTGGGAGGATGATACGCCCCCGGCCCGGACATCAGAGGGGCCCGGCACAGAGGCATGATGTGAGAGACGGGTCTCTTCCACAACTGAGCAAAGCTGGTGAAGACTTTTAAAACTCACACCCATCGGATCACATCGAGTCTGAGTTCGTTTTAAAGAGTCGCGCTAAATGTCGATTCATGCAGGGTTTATATAGTTTACCCAGTCAGGTTTGAGTCATGGTGCTAAAAGCTTTACAAGAAAAACTGACGTTAGTGATGTAGTATTTGTAAAATATTTAATAAAACATTGTGCTGCATCACTGGCTTTATTTTCACTCTCACATTGAGCTTCATGACGCGCAAATTTTCAAGTTAATCACCGATATTGCATCCAAGTGACGTGCAGCTGATTAATCTGTGTGACGTCCTCATGTTAGTAAGGACCAACACCTCAGAGGGACGTCTCCAACGTGTGCCATGAAGAGTTAAAGCAGTCCTGAACCCAGAATCAGGGATTATTTTGACATTTTGGATAAAATGTGTCACTCCGTCTCCAGATGAGACACTTTACCCGCTGGTGGAAAGTCATAAATGGTGTTTTAGAGAGAAGAAGAATGAGGAACTGCCCTTCAGATGTTTTCTCATGACAGTTTGCCATTTCTATTAATACTGAATTATCTACAGTATATTATTATTTTATGTGATTGTGGCAGATAATCATATTTACACGTGATTTTCTTAAACTGTTTTAACTGTTAACCAGCTGCGGTGTATGAATGATGACACTTTCTATAAACTAATTGGAAAAATGTCTCCTATTATTGTTTTAATGATTTGCTGTATGTTTTAATATCATGTGTAACTCAGACGGTGATGAAGAAGTTGGAAGATGCAGCTAACAACACCAAGACATGGAAACACAAAGTGGCTCAGCATGAGGGCTTATTACGACTCATTCAACCAGGTAACCAGGTGCTGCTTGTCTGTTCAGGATCATCTGCTCTGTGAGGTCGAGCTGCTGAGTTCAAGGTTTCAGTTCTTCAAACATCTTCTTCACGTGTCTTTAAGCTACAGTCAGTGAATATTTTTAGATTATGCGTACGAGGAAAGATGAGGTCATAACTACCAGAGAAAAACAAGTTTTAAGATTTAAAATGAAAAATAAAAATCTGTTTGTTCTTGTTTCACCTGACTGTAGAACATTAAAATTGAAGCACTGAACTTGTTATGACATCACACGCGACCCTAATGAGTCAATAACGTAAAGAATGAGTCACAAACATTATAGAGTTCATGGTTTGAACTAATGAACATCAGGTTTGAACACACAGTGGTCCTTTACTGGACCTGGTACCACATGAGACCCTGTGTGTCTGGGTAACAAGGGGGCGGAGCTGTCACCTGAGCATCACCTGGTGAACCGGTGATACTGGTAAACCCAAATAAGTAAAGAGGCTTGTTGGAAACTCGTGATGGATTCCTGTCCAGGAGATCTTTCCTGCATCTCGGCCTCCATCTGCAGAGCTGTGGTCAGAAGGTAACCAGATGATCTGTGGGTGGATACCGGAGGTAATAGACGCCTTCAAGCTGAAGAGGTAGATCTTTAGGGGTGGCTGGACCAGAGGACCCCTGAAGAGGCCGAACAGTACCACATATCCTGAAGAACTGCAGGTTCTGTGATTGGAGGAGGAACTCAGGGAGGCCAAGGAGAAGGATTTAAATAGGTTCTGTTCAAACGGGTCCCATCCCCGAAGGCTGTTTGGTTTGGGCCAGTAGAAGGAGCTTTTTGAGGAGAGAGACAAAACTCTTGATTTTCTGATCTGTCATGATGGAAGGAATAAGATCCTGGATATAAGCAGCTGAAATGAACTTCTTCTACAGGGTGGGCGGGGTCAGCCTTCCAGATGAGCTGCTGCTACTCTGCATCAAAAGGAGTCAGCTGATGTGGTTCAGGCATCTGGTTCGGATGTGTTATTGATGTCTCATGAAAAAATAAACAAATTAAATAACATTAAAATTGATAAAGACTTTTACACTGAACAAATAAGACATCAGAGTATTAAACAGTTTCTATGAATATCTGCTCTAATGAAGAATAACATGATGTTTTTCTTCACCAGGTCCTAAAGGGCCACTCAAGATTTCAAACTGGGGCCCATCAGCCTTCTCTGAATCCGAGCTCAGTCTGCGGGAGAAGAAATGGCAGGAGATGAAGAACCAAGCTACACAGGCTCAGTAGAAGTCCCGTCATCTTTAACATGTCACTAAGTCAAACAGGAAGAGCAGATCGGAACCACCTACCATGTTTTTAAAACATCTAATGACTGGAGCATAAAAACAGGATTTACCAGTAAAATAAAAAGAAGCATGTTAAATTCACAGGGCACTAACCATTTATCCTCTTTAGTGAAACTTAAAGGAGCTGCTCAGATATGTTGAAGTGTTTTTGTTCTTTTAATAATCTCAGTGTGGAGAAACAGATTAGATCTTTGCAGATAGTTGAGCTGAAATGAATGGCACTGATTCTAAAACAGGTTTCTACCATGTTAAAACAATTCTAACGGTCCACGTGAACACTGATCAGCTGTTACACTCACATTATGTGGTTATTTCATGAAGACCTTCCTGCCTGTCAGGAATCTGACCCTGAACTGTAACTGCTAACTTCAGGCTCTGCAGACATCACGTACATGAGCAGCTGTCAGTTGTAAGATGTTTTAATATGGTTGTAATTAACTTTATAATCAGATCTGCATCATCACTTCTATCTGAACTCATTTCTGTTTCTTCAAACTGAGGATGTTGAAATAACCCATAGATTAACTGCTCAACATCTTCCTGTAAAACCCGACCCTGTATATGCTGTTGATATAACCACTTACACGTCTCTGTTTACTGAACATGCAAACGTCCCAGCATCACCTGAAGTTTACCCAGTTTAGCAGAATTCCCATATAAGTTTATATTAAACATGCCAAATCATGTTCATCAGCTGTTATTTAGCAGACAGTCACTGGCTAAAGATGTTTGGTAAAGATAAGAGACCTCGACTGCTGAAGTGAAGATATTCATATTGATTATTTGTAATTATAGTTACAAATACAGTGTATGTTTCCAGGTTTTTATAGTGAAAAACTGGATTAATTCTCAGTGTTTTTGAAAGCGCAGCATCAAGTGTGAGCTCATGTCAGGGATCGTCTCCACACAGGAACAAGAGACGCAGGCGGCTTCATGAAGCTGTCGGTCTGTATAAGAGCAGAATTCATCTAAAATCCAAACTAGTAATATTAAACCTGCTGATTTCAATATATCTGCAGTTTATTAAATCCTAAACTCCAGTAATCCAGATGTGGAACTCCAGAGCTGTAAAGGCCGTTACAGATTATTTGCTGTGATCTGTTTGTTTTTGTGAGTTGAACACAGTGTGCGCATCACTACTGCATCAGTTTTAACTCTTTATGTGTGTAAGAAATGCACTACTTACAGAAGTAGCCTTGATGTTTATCAAGAAGCAAATCTCAGAAAAATCTGGTGTCACCGTCGACTCTTTTAAAATAGAAATTAAACATCTTGTAAATATTTTATAGCAACTTCCTGCTTTGCTGCAGTTTTTAACACATTAAAAAGTTGTTTTCTTTAAAACAATACATCTAAAATTCACTAAATATTTTATCAGCCAAGTTTTGTTTCTCTTGTTTGTTTGATTTCGTTCTAACTGCCACTGGAACATTTTGTCCTCATAAACTCTGTCAGAATGAGGGAATTAAACCAGCATCCATCAGGAACCGTGTTTAACAGAACATGTTGCGTGCTGGAGGAGAACCAGCAGCACAACATGTTCTGTGTTGATTGAAAATTGTGATTCTTTTTGATGTGTTTGTTTGTAAAAATCTAAAGACTGAAGTGTAATAAACAAATCATATTACTGCTTTTGTGACTCTGGTTTGTTCTGACGTTTAAAGAGACAAGAAAAGGAACTATGCGTACATGGATACTGAACAAACCCCAAATCTACTGACAGTAAATCAACTATTATTATTTTTTTCATTCCAATAGGTTTAAATCAACAAACATGTTGTTTTTGTGTGCAGTCAGTGTTCTGATAAACCCACTAGAGGGCGACAGAGATCCGCGAACAGGGAGGATCGAGTTTAGAATCATGAGTTTTTGTCAGATTGTATTAATGTGTCAACCAGATAATCCTAAAAATAAGTTTTTTTTTTTCCATAACATCACTGTGTAAACCTATGCTCCAGTTTATCAGTATAACACTGTAATGTACTTGTGCAATACTGATGTCTAATTAAATTGTCATCCTGGTTTTGTAACATCTCCAGAGAAGGCATCAATAAAAGCAGGAATTTGGGATGGTTGCTTGTGAGCAATGCGCTGGCTGTTTGAAGCAATGTGTGTTTTCTACTTTCTTTTTGACATTATTTATTTTTTATTTCATAACCAAAGTTGCAATAATTCTGTTTTTTTATTTTCACGACAGAGACATTCTTTAAAAAGAAATCTGTTTTTTCTTTATAGCTTTTTTATTCTAAACCTCGTGCTTCCTGCTGTCAGCTAATAAACATTAAACAGCCTCAATTTTCATCCTATAAAGTTTAAAATGTTGTGAAACAGATTTTAACTTCAGATGCTGTTTCAACAAAATCTCAGCAGATCAAATTAGAAAGTAAATCATTTTATATCAGTTTCACACATCTTAGTTTAAGCAAACCAAATTTATTGATTATTAAGTGCTTTTATTCTAAACCTGAAACATTCCTAATTTAATCTGATACAAACATCTACTTTATATTTTTACACACTTTGTGAGCTTCAAATTCATAAATTCATAAGTTTCTGAATCTGGTGACTTTTTTTTTTTTCCTCATTTCCTGTCTGACATTAAAACAGACGGAATTGATGTCCGGATTCATACATAGAAATGCCTGACAGATTTGGCAGCAATCACTGCAGTGTTCAGCTTGTTACTTTTATTTATTATGATTTTATTTAGATATTATTTTGTTTATTACAACATTTTTTTAGTCAGCGGACATGGCAAAGGAGAGAAGAAATTAGAGGAAAAAGAAAAAGAAAGAAGAGGAAAAAGAGATAAGAAAAGGTAGAAGAGACATTGGGAGAGAAAGAAATCTGCTTCAACACCTGCTGAGAGACAACAACAAGAGCAGAGACACCACGGCATCCACCAACATCTATATTTAAACACTGATAATATCATTATGGACACAAACAAATAATGACACTGTTTAACACACAACATCCCCAGTAGCAGCTGCAGCCCAAGTCAGTGAGTGTCTGTGAATATCTGTGTGCACACCTGCGTGCATGGACGCGCCTGTGGAAAGCCCCGGCCCCGCCCCCCAGACCTCAAAGCAGACCACAGGGCTGACCCAAGCCCAAGGGGTCCAGGTCCCAGCCCCGGAGCGGCAGAACCTGGGCAGGCTGCTGCAGGAGAAACCAAAGCCCCCTCCCAGACAAGACCATAAGTAACCTCCAGTACAGGCGCCCCAGGGTGCTGTGGCGATGATCCCACAGGTCCCACCGGTAGCCAGCCACCCCCAAGCATCCCGGGACACGGATTCAAAGTCTGAGACCCAAGGGCAGCCCCTCTGGTTACTTTTTAAAAATGTGTTTGTATCTGAAAATAATCCGGGTACCACATGTCCCACTCTTCTGTGTTTGTCTGGGTCTCTTCCTGTCCTCTCAGACCGGGTCCAGGCGGAACGCATCCTGGTTCTGGAGGTTTCTTCCGGCTCAGGATGGAGGATTGTTAGATAGAAACTTTTTATAACTTTAATCTGATTATTTCAATTATTGATTTGAACTATAGTTGCATCTGGACCAGTTGATGTGAACTGGACTGAATGTTTCTGTGAAGTGAATTGTTATTGTACAAAGAAAATAAACAAATTAACTATTTATTTAAAACCTTGACATTAGATCTGTTAGAATCCCTCATGTCTGGTTTATAAACAGTTGATTGGGATGAAAGTCTTACAGTAACCTCAGGACGGTCTCAGGACGGTCTCAGGACGGCTGCTGCAGACAGAACTGGTTATAACAGTCATGTCCCTATTGGAGGAACTGAGACTCATTCATAACATAAATCAACACAAGTTCTAATATTCTATCACGTGCGATTAGGCAGAAAGTAATTTTCAAGATTTAATCTAAATGGTTGAATCATAATTTCTCAATACAAGATTTTACAACTCATAAACAAATGGTGGCAAGGTGATACACATTTCTTCCAGGAATTCCAGACCTTTCGATTCTTTATGTTGCTTTCAAGGAATCCGATTTTCCTGTAATTCTTTCTATAAATTTTAATTAAAACTTTAGCCTTTCTTGGGATTTTTCTCAACCATTTTAAAGAAGTAGTTTTATAATTTTAACTCTGACCTTTGAATCATCTGACCTGAACCAGTGTTGTGTCAACAAAAAGGTCAAATACTTTAGAAACGGCCCTCTGAACTGAGCAGGTGTGTTTATGTAAAACCTCAGAATGAAAGAGATATTACATGTGTTTGATTGACAGCTTGCCTTCCTCAGTTTGGGGTCCTTCTGCAGGTCATGAGCTCTTCATCCCCTGGAGTGCACCTTAAATCCAGTCCCCTCGATACCCTCCGGACTCCAGGCAGACGTCAGTACCTTGAAAAATCTTCCTTTTCATTTCAGCTCCCCCTTCTGAGATCCCCAACCTTGTTAATTCACTCCATCTACTTTCTGTGTCGTGCAAATACCGTTAATTTCAGGGAGAAGAGACGGACCAAACAAACACACGCAAAATACATTCCCCCCCAAAAAATCTGTGGTCCAGATGAGCCTGGCGCATACCACAGCTGCAGTAACGCTGCTTTATGCAACAAGTCGGCCTGTCATTAATGTCAAGTCGAGTGCCGGATGCGCTCTGTTTACCCCTCCGCCTCCGATCACTCCCAGTGCTCCCCACTACCCCCAGCAGAGTCTGCATCCCATCAGCACTCTCTTTTATACATCCTCATAATAATCATCAAGACGAGGTTACGAGGCTTGTGGCACGCGTGCTGCATTCCTGCAAGGTGATGCGAAACAGAAATGCATTAAATTCCTGATCTGGAATCCATCGCAGGGGGTGAAGCATATGTGTGTGTGTATGTGTGTGTGTGTGTGTGGGGGGGGGCTCACTGCCCCCTTGAGTACTCGCATCTTAGATACTGAGAGTCTGAAGACATGTGAGGAATTCAACAACAGGGTTCAAAGGTTTCAGGAATTTGGGGTATTTATGGTGAATAAGGTTTTCGCAACATCCCAGGTTTACAGAGCTGAGGGGTACGTTTAGAACCATAAAATAAAACACCTGCAGAACATTCACCTTCTTTTGCTGCATTGCATATGACAGTTCATGGACCCCAGGGGTGTGATACCAGAGGATTAGGAGGTCAGGAAAGCTTGTGGGGGGGGGAGAGTAGACAAAAATAGCATCTTCATATTATAGATCTCTCTGGAAGATTAAAAGGCCCCCGGAGCATTCCTGTATGGGTCAATGATGTAAACAGATGTCCTTCTCCGCCTCATAAAAATGAAAAGAACTTGCAGGTATGAGACAATGTGGAATTAACGGCAGCAATCCGCTTCACAACAACCATGATGACAGTTACTAGACTCCACTGATGGAATGTCACTTTCAACCTCTTTTTCTCCGCATGTCATCCTTTATGACAAATTTCTCCATCACCCCCCCGATGTTTCACAACATCATATTAGAGCTGGATTTGTTTAACGTGAGACTGACACCAGCGAATGAAGGTTTGAGTTTAGGGATTTCGTGAGGTTGAAGGGGGCAAGGAGACAGAATTAAGGACAAAGAGTCTGGCTCCAATCAGTGCATCTGACAGAGGTTGACTCTGCACCCACAGGAAGGCCGAGCCCGAGGCCACGGCAGGGAAATCAAGCCCTTCTTTCCTAATTGTTCCTTTTAGATATAAATATCTTCTGACAATGCAGAGGGTCATGCTAAAGTTGAGCAGAGTGCCACTCTGACTTCCTATTTCTATTTTTACCCATGCAAGTTAGAGGTTATACCAAACACGTAAAAAAAATAACTACTATCAATAACCTGCACGTGCACGTGAATGCACATAGCATCCAGAACAGGATGTACAGCCATTTATTTAAATTGATGCAAAAACACAGACAATGCAAAACAAATAATATTTGAATTGAACTTGATTTGATTTCTGCAGCAGTGACAGGTGACTAATTGTCTGCAAACTCCAGCTCCATCTGTGAGGAAAACTTTACGTGACAAGACAGAAAGACTTCAAAAGTCAGTGTCTCATCCTCTTCCTCCCCCATGAACACAAAAGAATGTGTGGCAAGGCGCAAATATAAAACACAAGTGTTTCTGTGAAGAAGAAAAAACACCCTGCAACCCCCGTAGACTGTTGGCTGCACTCCTGCCAGTGCATGAAGTTATTCCTTTTTCAGCTGAAAACAGTCTGACTTATCATGTCTTAGCCAAATTTGGAGCTGGCATCCCACCAGAGCATTGTTTACACGCATCCTACTTAATTGCACGGAGCGCATGCGATCCTGCAAGCAAAAAATAACTGAGTGCACGAGGTTCAAACAGAGCAAGTCAGCAGAGCTCATCTATACCAGGTGAAAGAGTGAACGCTAAATGAAGTGGAACAGCATTTCCTTCCAAGTCTTGTCTGATCCTTTGCTTCTAAAAACACTTTTCTCTTCCACCTCAGTGAGTTTGTCATCAACTGTTCATGAGCAACGAAGAGCAAAAACGTGTCTGTTTTCTCTTTTGATTGTGGTCACGTCAGACATTTATGTCAAAGAAGATCCAACGTGTTACAAGTGTTATTTGTTTTCAAGAAAGGGATTGAACATTTGCGTAGTGCATGACTCCCACTGACAGGGTAGAAGGCTGTTTATCATAGACTTTGTTATGTTGAACATGCTGATATTATAAATTCCATGGATAAATAAAGGTCAAAGTCAATTTGACAGTAAAGTTAGAATCCTAGTTTTATTAGATTTACATGTTGGATTATTTTTGTCTTACAGAAAATAACTGTAGAAAATAAAAATGGAATAAAAAAAACCTTTTTAACAGCTGAACAATCTAGTTTAATCAAACATATCTAAAGATAATGCATTTTTAGGTAGATAAATTAATTATGGAGTCCTAAAACAAAATCTTAAGTTTAGTTACAACCGAAACTGCTTGAAAATAAAATAGCATCTAAATACAGAAATTCTTTTAAATGATTTAAAACATTAATAAATGTGTGAAAGTGATTTCAAATGAGTTGATGCTGTGTTTGTTTTCTCACTAAATCCAGGTAGATTTAACCTTTTAGCCCGTGTGTCGAGCTGAATCAGTAAAATCTGGAGTCATAAAAAGTTATTTAGTTGATCAGATGCTGAAACGTTTGGGATCTGAAAGCCAGTCAGGAACCACACGGACTCTGGACCAGGAGAAAAAGGTTCTGATGAGTCAGAGTCAAGATAAGAAGAGGGACATTCTCCTATAATCTGAGTCTGTGGTGTCAGTGTTGTAATCTGGGATTAATTCAGTAGAACAGGTTGAGGCTCAGCAACATTTTACACCAGCTGAACAAGCTTCTCCATGAGCATCTTCCAGGATGTTCCATGTTTTCTGCATGAAGCGGACCGACCAGCTTAAAACATAAGCATTTAAAGTCAAATTAAATCCACAGGTTGCACAATCAATCTGTTCTTAACTGGAAAGTGTCGAAACACGCCTTAAACCATAAACTCTTAATGAAGACAATGTGTAAGATAAATCTTTCGGTTTCTAGTGAGAAATAATCTCCTCAGTTCTAATGAAGTGTTAGACCGTCTCTCAGCTCAGTTGGGGTCCGGGATCACATTTCAGAGAGTTTAAAGCACTCAGCGAGGAGACCGGGGTGAGTGACGGCCAGCGATACGAGCCAGATTTATTGTTTCGATCCATGATGAATGCAGTGTTGGGTTAAAACTGTGGCCTTCCAGCACGCAATGCTGCAGATGACTCATGACAGCCGAATGTGATGGAACAGGAAATATCATCTGTAATTATACTGTTAATGTCCGAGAGCTAACAATAGCAAACGTGCTATTTTCGAAACACATTTATGGGCCTCTTGAGGGGCGTCAATCTCTCTGAATCAGAGAAGACACTGTGAAATGAAGCATCTTGGAAACATTTTCTCCGCTTGCTGCTTCAGTACAAATATAAAAAAAGAAAAAAAGATGAGTTACTGATGAGGTGATTAATAATAAATACCTGTTAATAAATGTGGCCGAGGTCACGCAGGACAGGACGTGAACCTCTGAGCACTCGGTGTGAGACGTGTGATAGAAATGGATAAATATGAAGATGTTTTTTATCTGTAAACAGAAAACCTCTGGTCAGACTGAGGTCTGGATTCTGTGAAACTAAGAACCAGCAGAAGGCTGTTATAGGAAACTGATCTGTGGTTGTTTGAACCTGAACTTTAAATCTTCAGGAATTTAAAACAACAAACATGTTATTACAGTGACTAGCAGATCACAAGAGTCTAGAAGGTCCCTTTCTCATCTGATGGGAGACCATTAGAATTAAAAACCAGAACATGGATGGTCCCTGTAGGGTCTTAACAGGTTTTTATTCGTGTATGAAGAAATTAGGATGATACCTATTACATGTAAGAGTGCTTGATGGGTCCATGGTGGTTTATCATGATGGTGGGGGGGTATCAGGGTCCTGAGGGGAGCTGATAGCAGCAGAGGCTTTGTGTCCATGAGTCATCAAGGCTGTGGTGGAGGATCTGAACCTGGTCTGATTCCACCATTCAGTGGAATGGAGCTAGCATGGCGTCTCATGTTGCTGCAGTAAAAAGCTTCTATCACGCAGCTGCAACCTGTCGAGGTGAGAGAGGTGTGCCAGTGAAGGTCATGCGAGGTCATGGTGTGGTGGGACACATATTAAGATGTTCATGGTAACTTGAAGCTGATGTTTAGAGCGTGTTTAAGCTGAAAGACAGGATTTTTTTGTGTTAGGTTGCACTACAACTACAATATGATGAATGAATGAATGAATGAATGAATGAATGAATGAATGAATGAATGAATGAATGAATGAATGAATCAATCAATCAATCAATCAATCAATCAATCAATCAATCAATCAATCAATCAATCAATCAATCAATCAATCAATCAATCAAATCAAAAATACTTCAATAATCCCTGAGGGGAAATTAAATGTTGTTGTAGCTCAGTTCTTCTTCAGGGAGTCGTTGTAAAGGGTTCAAGCTGTGGACGGGAAGGATCTCCTGTAGAGGGTTCTAGCTGTGGACAGGAAATATCTCCTGTAGAGGGTTCTAGGAGTGGACAGGAAATATCTCCTGTAGAGGGTTCTAGCTGTAGACGGGAAGGATCTCCTGTAGAGGGTTCTAGATGTGGACAGGAAGGATCTCCTATAGAGAGTTCTAGCTGTGGACGGGAATGATCTCCTGTAAAGGGTTCTAGCTGTGGACGGGAAGGATCTCCTGTAGAGGGTTCTAGCTGTGGACGGGAAGGTTCTCCTGTAGAGGGTTCTAGCTGTGGAC
>SSNP01000042.1:2134929-2183894 GCA_006937955.1 Pachypanchax playfairii | reverse complement strand
GGTTCTAGCTGTGGACGGGAAGGATCTCCTGTAGAAGGTTCTAGCTGTGGACGGGAAGGATCTCCTGTAGAAGGTTCTAGCTGTGGACGGGAAGGATCTCCTGATAAAAAGATGCTGTAAATATGTTAAATCAATACATTGACACCAAATAAATGTTCAATATTTCAGACTAACACGTTTCACGTGTTTTGGCCAGGAGTGAAAGATAAACTATGTATCTATGCACAACTGACAACATTGTTTATCAATATCAAAAACTCTAACAGGTGCTGAAATTTTGGCTTTTAGAATTCACTTTCCATCCTGCACCCCACCCTCAAGAATCTAAAGACTCTCCAAACTGATCCCTGACGTATTTGCACTTTCAACACACTGAGAAGATGCGCCAGAATTCAGCAATCACGAGAGCAGTAAAACTCAAATATGTATTGTGGTATCGGGTCATAATAACCATGTCGGACTATTTCAAACCTTCACTTACCCAACACTGATCAGGCTGAGCCTAACCTCTGGACTCCACACCGGTATAAATCATGATCAATGAGTTTCTCAGAAACATGAACACACATTTCTCTGTTCCGAGAGCCAACAGAGCTATATTTAAATATTGTTTACTTCAAATTAAGACAAAATATTCTCATATTTTCCTTCCTAATCCCCAGTCTTTTTACAGATTAACTGCATGTGTTTACATGCACATATTTGAGATCAACAGAAAATCATTCTTCTTGTTAATCACCAGGGATTAGCATGAAGGATGAGCAGGAAAACGTTGTTCATTCAACAGTCTCCAGAAGTTTAACTTCTGTTTCTCTAGTACATCTACTTTAAGATACAGCAGATACTACTTTTATTACCAAACTGGAGCAAAGAGCGATCCTCTGCAGCTCTTGCAGAAATGTATGATTCACATGTACATCATCACATTTCAGCTTCTAGTCAGCTCGTTTCTCCTGATGTCACAGGAAACCCGGTTATTTCCATTCTGACTGGACAAGTGTTCTGAATTTCAGTGGAACATTTGAGGGTAAGTAAATACAGGTGAAATAAATCATTGCCTCAGCTTAACTAAGCAGCAACAGTTCAGGCTATTATTTCTCAATCAGATGAAAATCTATTTTCCAGTCCTACACGTCTGACCTTGTACTTTTCTACAAAATTTACAGGCTAATTCTTTCGTCTTTGTTTTTCCTTAGAAAACATAATGACAGGAATTTTTGGACGCCTAATAAAAAATGTGTTTCCAAGAATGCTCTCTGTCAGGGCTGTGAAGAAAACATGATGCTATCACATCCCAGAACAGCTGAGTTAATAAAATTCCTTTGTTTCCTTCGTGTCTTTCTCAAGTGTAATAAAAACACTGAGTAAAATGTGGAGCTATAAATAGTCACCAGTAACTGTTATTATCACATGCTGGGGGCCTGCCAATGCGGAACTCACATTCTATTCTACTGACCCTCCAGTGTGAAAATCTATCAGACCTTCTTCTCAGCAGTCCAAACACTTTGTTGTTCATGGAGATTTACAATAAAAATAATAACGTAGCAAACAATAAAAGTCTAATTTTAATATGTTTAAGGAGTCTGTTTTCAACTTGAGTGTTGCCCTGTTACAAGAGAAATACAGTGCTGGGGCATCTTCACCATGTTAAACAGATTAAATGAAGCTTCTTTAATTTGTTAAGGGATCTAAACATCACATGTTCCTTTCTGAGAGGTGAAGTGCTGTTGCTATGATATCACTGTGTTAGCATTAAAACACATGAATCATGTACTGACAGAGTTGTCAGACCTATTATTTGGCAGCTTTAGGTTGTTACTCCATCAGCTGCATGCAGGTAAATACAAGTCAGAGTCAAACAGTATGAACAAACTGGGCAGAATCTACCAAGTTTAGCAGTAACGTTTGTTAATTCTTTGCCATAGAAAACATTCACAACATAAAATACTCTTCAGATATGGAACCTACGTAGGAAACGTCTCTTCAACTGTAGTGAAGGACTTCACTGAGTGGTGCAAGTCATCTGTTCTCAATGTGTCGAAAACTAAAGAGATGCAAACTGATTTTAGGAAGAATCCTCCTGATCATTCTCTTGTTATCAATAATCAATCTGTAGCGGTTGTTAATCAATACAAATATCTGATAACAAACGGACCTTTGAGGTGCAAATCCAGTGTGTAAAAAGCACATCAGTGTATGTTCTTCCTCAGGACATTAAGGAACTTTGACATTGATGAGACTTTTATACAAATGTTTTATTGGATCGGTTCTTATTTTTTCTTTTGTGTGCTGGTTAGAGTCCCTCACCATTAAAAATCAAATTACAACAAATTACAGAAGATCATCAAATTGTGCTGCAAACTGCACATAAGGCACATAATACGTGTTAAATGATGTACTTTATGTGTGTGTATGTTGTCGCTGTCAGCTGCACAATAAATAGCCCACCTGGGGATAATAAAGTTTACCTTGACCTTGACCTTGAGCTTTTGATAATGATCTCAGATTTTACAGCTTAAGGTATCTTTAGGTGATTTGAACAGAGTGAAGCAGCTGTAGTTTTGTATGTTCAGACAGATTTTATTTTGTTTTAATATACTGATTAAAACAAGATGAATACATTCTTTTTACTGCCAATGTTTACCATCAGCACATATTTTAATGTTTTTTTAAACATAGAAGTACTGAACTTTTTCCACTCTTGCAAGCCCCCAAGTGCAACAGACTTAACCAATAATTTGCATGTGCATGGAGATGATGCAGCTGCATGATGACATGGTTGTTTAGCATGTCTGTCTGTCAGGTTTGACACCCAACTGGGGATTTTCAGCTGGAGCTTTCGTGTTCATCCTGTGTGTAGAGAAGTAAGAATACATGCATGCTAGGTTAAACTGAGACTCTAAACTGGCACTGTGTGTGTGTGTGTGTGTGTGTGTGTGTGTGTGTGTGTGTGTGTGTGTGTGTGTGTGTGGGTTTGTATTTCTGACCTCCTGGGGACCCGTTTCCTGACTTTTACTATCTTTCTGGGGTCCGAGGGTTCTTGTGGGGACCGAAGCCTGGTCCCCATGAGGGGTACTCCCTTTTTTAGGGTTAGGGGTTAGGTTTATAGGTATGGTGTGAATAGAGTTTTAGTTAGTCTTAGGGTTAGTTATAGATCAGTAATGTTTAAGGTTAGGAAAAGGGTTTGGGTTAGGTATAAATCTAGTTACTAAAATCAATGGAAGTCAATGGACGGTCCCCATAAGGATACCAAAACACACTTGTGTGTGTGTGTGTGTGGGTGTGTGTGTGTGTGTGTGTGTGTGTGTGTGTGTGTGTGTGTGTGTACATGCATGTGTGTTTGTGTGACAAGTTGGGAGGCACCTCAAGAGGAGTTGGAGAGTTTGTCATGCGATAACAATGTCTGGGTTTCTCTCCTGAAGCCCCAATGACCTGTGGAAGTGGATGGATGGATGGATGGATGGATGGATGGATGGATGTTGAATGGATGGATGGATGGATGGATGTTGAATGAATGAATGAATGGATGGATGGATGGTTGTTGGATGGATGGATGGATGGATGATGGATGGATGGATGGATGGATGGTGGATGGATGGATGGATGGATGGATGGATGGATGGATGGATGGATGGATGGATGGATGGATGGATGGATGTTGGATGGATGGATGGATGGATGGATGGATGTTGAATGAATGAATGAATGAATGAATGAATGAATGGATGGATGGATGGATGGATGGATGGAGAGATGGATGTTGGATGAATGGATGGATGGATGGATGTTGGATGGATGGAGAGATGGACGTTGGATGAATGGATGGATGGATGGATGTTGGATGGATGGAGAGATGGATGTTGGATGAATGGATGGATGGATGGATGGATGGATGGATGTTAGATTGATGGATGTTGAATGAATGGATGGATGTATGGATGAATGGATGGATGTTGGATAGATGGATGTTGGATGGATGGATGGATGGATGGATGGATGTTGGATGGATGTATGGATGGATGTTGAATGGATGGATGGATGTTGAATGAATGGATGGATGGATGGATGGATGGATGTTAGATGGATGGATGGATGGATGGATGGATGGATGGATGGATGGATGGATGGATGGATGGATGTTGGATGGATGGATGGATGGATGGATGGATGTTTTATTTTCAGACATCAGCAAGTCTTTGTGGATTTTTCTGACCAGTTAAAAGGCCAGTTGTTTAAGACAATCATGAATGTGCACATTCCTCAGTCTGTTTTAATTAAATTAAGCAAAATTATGGTATTACATAGACACCATGCAAATACATGTAAAACATGTAATTATGCAATTATGTATTTAGAAGTTTCTGTTGAAAAAGTTCTAAATATATAATTTTGGTGAATAGAAATATGACTTTAGGGGTCTTTTTAGGTCAAGTAACAGTGCCTTTCTATTCCAGATACTTTTATTTAACTATATCATGTTTGCTTACTTATCTTTTTCTGTGCACATTTTCCTAAATTCACAGTTTAAAACCTATTATTGATTTAGTTATTTATTCATCTAATAAACAAGGTCTCAGTAGCACGTGGAAGAGCCATGACAGTAACAGCTTGGCTCCGCCTCCTCATCCTGGTTGCCAGCTTGGTCACATACTTCCATGAGAGGCCCTCGTATTCTTCAGCCAGCATTTGTTGAAAGTCAGCCAATACAGTTGTGTTGATCACTAAGGTACGAGCAGCATAATCAAGCTGATCCATCAAGAGTCCAGTCTGGTTGAGCTCAGGGTTGCAGGCAAGCCTTCACCATGAGCCTTGTTTTTCCAGTGATGGAGATGCTGCCCTACACTATCATACTGCCTCCACCAAAAGCTGGGATCTTATCAGTGCGGCAATGAGGATAGAATTTTCTGCAGCTTCTCCATACCAACTCTTGTAGGCAGAAACTGGACTCATGAAAAGATGTAATGTACCTCCACATGTTCAGGTTCCAGAGCACATTTTGCCAACACCATTCAAATGGACCTGAAGGGGAAGCCATGTCTCTGATATTACAAGGAGGTTTATTGTCGTTATACAGAAGCACAACGAAATGGATTGGAGACATATTTTCTCTCTCACTCTCCCGAGGCAGCCACCTAGGGCGCCAGATGAGAGTATAAGATACACATACATATATATGCACGTGTAAACTTATATGCAGAAACCAGAAAAGAACACATGAGGGGAGATAGGTAAAAAAAATTCCTCTCACGCAGCACCCACTGGGTGGCGCTGTTTGAGATTGAAAAAAAGCCTTAGCGGGGGACAATAAACGAGACACGTCGAGAACTTTTGTAGGGATGTGAAGTGCGATCAGTGTGTGTATGCATGCAGAGAAGAGTCAAGGACACCATCTCTGGGCCAGAACCGATTGTTATGTCTGTCCTCAGTCTGTTGGCGTCCAGTGGACAGGGGAAGGGAGGGGCTGTGGTCCTCCATACTCGCTGCACCAGGAGACTTTAGTGCATTGGCCTTGAGGCCAGCCGAAACAAAGATAAGAGTAATTAGATCGAAGCCAAAGAATTTCAGCAGCTCCTGTTGTCCATATGGTACACTTTTGTGGAGAATCCCAAACAGCCAAATAAAACCAAATTACATGAAACAGCCAATCAATCACTCCTCCACACTGAACCGAACCTGCAGCTTCTCCAAGATGACACCCATTCTTCCAGTGAGATCCAACACATCAGTCTGTGATCCAGACCCCCGAGCTTTCTAGTCCGAGTGCTGCCAGATAAGGTTACATACTTTCTTTATTTTCCAAATTTGTCAATACGTCAGGTGACTGCCAGCTCCAATCAGCAGGTTCCCACGTCAGTAATCCAAATAAATACGTCCTCCACCGACAAAGCGTGGGTCGAGTCCGAGCATGGTGGCTCCCCCTTCGAGCCTCAATTGTAGTAAAAAAAAAGTTTTCCAATGAGTAAGTGACCACGATACCAGATCCATATAAATTTCCAGTTCGTAGCAGCCAGTACAGAAGGCACAGAGACATGCAGACATGAGACAGAAGCAGGAAAGGGGGGCAGGGTTGAAGAACATAAGGGAGAAGCTGCGAAATGCGACTGTCCTCGACAAGAGCAAGATCAAAAATTCCCGTTATATACATATTTACTGTATCCATTCTACCACCAGCTAATGTGACTCTGCATGTGACCTCATTGGCTCAACTGTTGCTTAACCACAGACACAACCCCCAGATGACGAATCATAATCCAGTTTTTCTCTGCACTGTATAAAAGTGGGATGCACTCCGTGAGCCACATGGAGAGGACATCAATGTATGACTGTGTGACTGATTATCTAAACTTCTGCATAGACAACATCATTCCCACCAGAACAGTCAATTGCTTCCCCAATAACAGACCCTGGATCACTAGTGACCTGAAAGAACTGCTGAACAAGAAAAAAACAGCTTTCAGAGTGAGAGACAGGGATGTATTGAGACATGGACAAAGATAACTTAAACTCAAGATTAAATGCAATAAGGAGGTAAATGGTAAATGGCGTGTACTTGTATAGTGCTTTACTCAGGTCCGATGACCCCCAAAGCGCTTCACACTACAGTTTTTTGTCATTCACCCATTCACAGACACACTCATACATGGTGTACAGGAACAAGCTGGAGAATAAGCTCCAGCAGAGCAATGCAAGAGATTTATGGTCAGAGATGATCACAGGCTTTAAGCAGAAGGCGGATCACTTAGATGGAAGTCTGGATAAAGCCAATGAACTTAACATGTTCCTCAACAGGTTCAATTTAGAGACAAGCTCAACATCTTTCTCTTCTGCTGCAAGACAAACAGACCTCCCACCATCCCTTCATCCACAGCTTCCCTATCACACCTCCACTGTCTCACCTTCTCGGTCATGGATGCTGTTTGTGGTGCTTTTCCATCATCTCTAACATCAGGAGAAGCTGGTGTCTCCATTGCTTCCACCTCCCACCTGTCTGTAGCAGTCAGGTGAAGAAGCAGCTGAAGAGACTGAACAGGAACAAGGCAGCCTCCTTTCTGTGTACAAACAGTATTTCATATCTGTGTTTAGATGAGGAAAATATCTTTTTTAACGAGAAACAAAAACAGATCTTGTTTCTAAAACTTAATAAAGTTGGATAATGTTTAAAAAATCCAATGTGAAAAACTAACAGTTCAAATGAATAAATAAAAGCCCCAAATGAATTATGTTCATGTTTATGATGTATAAACTTCTGACTCTGCTCTATCAAATATCTAAGTCGTTGTACTTTTATGTTATTCAAAGAAAGAGCAGTTCATAAATTCTGTTATAAAATCATAAAACTCAGAACGTAGAGCTGCTAGGCTGCGAAGAGCCCTCATGAAACAGAGCATTTCAAAATGAGGTGGGATGAGACGAGTTTGGGAACAACAGCTGAACTTTCAAAAAGGGCTAATTTGAACACTGCATGGCTTTTACGTGTCATTGAGATGTAAAGAAACGATTCAGAGTGTGTGAAAAGTGCATAATATGGGAGCTTTAAATCTCTATAGTTCAGAGGATGTTTTTGGAACAATAATGAGATTTAAAATATATTCTATAGATGTTATAAATGATGGGTTTTTTCTATAATTCGATGTTTTAAACTGAAATTAATTTAAAGTTCAGCTTTTTAAAAAGTCACTTTGGTGTCGTGTGTCAAAGTAAAGCAGCAGAATGGAAAGTCTGAGTTGATCTTTGATTACAAAAAGGTTTATCACAAAGATGAATTAGCAGCTTGTTCAGTATGTGTGAAGCACAATGTTTCTCCTAGTGATGTCACTCCTCTGATGTAACAGAACACACGCTGAACTGCTTCTGGTACATGATAATGGAGGGATTTCCTCTTTATTCTTCCAGTAAGGAACAACTGATGTCTGAAAAGAGTTTATGACTCAACAGACACGGCTGCAGATGAATCATAAAATCTATGAACAGAAAGAAAAACAGGAAATTAGAATGATAGAAATAAGAGGTGATTTAGACTGTTGCTGTTAGTAGAAATTATCTTCTGTACTCGTTCCTTTTGCACCTGAGGACGAGCTCGAGGACGAGCTTTAAGTCTCTGCAGTCTTTGGGTAAGATGGACTCTGGAGTCCAAAGTATGTTTCTGCACTTAAGCTGTGGTGCAACACAAATTACTGTTTCCTAACATCCTAAAATCTGTTAGAGTTTAATTATCATCCATTTTGTTGGCACATAATCCTGCATTTATTATTATTTTCACTTTCAATTTGATGATTTAGAGAAAAAAAACCAATGTATTTGTCATGTTTAGGTTGGTTTTAACTCCTACCTCTTACTTGGTCCTTATCCACATCCACAACATGGACTCTTCAACACATTTGGGATTCTAAGGATTATTTGGACTTTGAAAAGCTCAATCAGCTGATCCTACATGTCAACAGTTTCCCATTAACATGGAAACTGATCATAACAGATGTTAAACACCAGAATCACTTTCCTCAGCAACCAAATCTATGTGGAAGAATAAAGATGAAAAATTCTAAATGTACGTACTTGGCTCAAAAACTGAGGACATTTGTGTTTTGATATTTTTTGTTGTTGTTTTAAATATGATCCTTGTCATAGACTTTTGGAAAACCTTTTATTTTCGTCTTTTTAAAAGAAGCTATAGTTGTAAGGAAAATGAATTTTTACCAGATTAAAACAGCTTATTAGTGACTCTTGTTTGAAGGTTCTGGTTCCCTGACTGGATGATCCACATGCTACAAGCTAGTCTTCCACTAAGACGCAGTGTTATTGGGAGTGAGCCTGAGTTCTACAGTATCTCCAAGCTTCTCAGGTAAGATAAGTTGTTGCATTTCTCTGCTTTGAGTCTTCATTAACTGAATATCTGTTAACTATTCTGTTAAATATGAAACACACTTTATTTAAAGTTTGTAAACTCTCTGTTCTTCAATTTTTGTTGTTGTTGTAAGCAACATTTTGACAATAGCTCTCAGTTTACACAGTTTTTGTTATTATTTTTGCAGCTTTAGATGAATGTCAGCCTTCAAAATTAAAAAAACAAACTTCCATGACTGATTCAGATTTGAGTCCATTTTCAGCTGTATAAAGGTGATGCCTGGAAACATGACATAGCTCATCTGAAAAGAACATGTTCCGGTCCTCATTTTTAAAGTGCATGTAGCTGATATAACAGCACAGAGCTAATTTATACAGAGTTGACTTGCTGAAAATTACAGATGGCTGACTTGGTCTAAAAACCATCTAAGACACTTAAAAATACATTTACGTTCTTTATTAAAGAGGCCATTTCATACACATCTCAGGACTTTGTGGTTATTTCTTAAGTATTAACCAGTAATATGAAACATTTTATATCTAAAAAACGTTAGGAAACACTGATTAACAGACCTTTCAATCTGTCTGCATTAAAATTCGGGCGGTTCCGACTCCTTCTGTCAGGCTGCTTCGACTGCTTCAGCAGCAGCACGTTCATATTTTCTTTATTCGAATTTGCTGGACTCTGATTGGCTAACAAACTACTACTACTACTACTACTACTACTACTACTACTACTGTCATTTAGCAGACGCTTTTATCCAAAGCGACTTACATTGAGAGAACATACAAGCAAGAAATCAAAGAGAAGGAAACAATATAAGGAGGCGGACTGTTTGGAGTCCAGTTTAATTCCGACGCTGATACTTCAAGTGTATCCATTTTTTTTTTTTTTTTTTTTAGTGAGAGGTAAACTCCCAAATCACTATCATAAATCATAAATTAATCCCACATTAAGACTGAAAGTGTTCTTTAAAGAGGTGAGTCTTAAGTCTGCTCTTAAAAGTAGGTGCCGACTCTGAGGATCGGACCGAG
The DNA here is from genome assembly GCA_006937955.1 of Pachypanchax playfairii. Taxonomy (NCBI): domain Eukaryota; kingdom Metazoa; phylum Chordata; class Actinopteri; order Cyprinodontiformes; family Aplocheilidae; genus Pachypanchax; species Pachypanchax playfairii. The sequence goes on along the minus strand of SSNP01000042.1, from coordinate 2,174,018 downwards.
TTTGGTAGGTCATTCCACCATCGGGGGACAACAGAGGAGAAGAGTTTGGAACATGATCTCATGCCACGTTGTGGTGGAAGCGCTAGGCGTCTTTCAGCGGCTGAGCGTAGCTGACGCGTGGGAATGTAGGTTTGGATAAAGGAGTGAAGGTAGGTAGGAGCTGTGTGTGTTAGAGTCTGGTAAGCCAGAAGCAGAGCTTTGTATTTGATGCGTGCTGCAACTGGAAGCCAGTGCAGGGAAATGAGCAGCGGAGTGACATGAGCCCTCTTGGGCTGGTTGAAGACCAGACGAGCTGCTGCGTTCTGAATCATCTGCAGAGGTTTAACCGAGGACGCCGGAAGACCGGCCAGCAAAGAGTTGCAGTAGTCGATCCGGGACAAGACCAGGGCCTGGACCAGAAGCTGTGTGGTGTGGTCTGTCAGGAAGGCTCTAATTTTCCTGATGTTGTAAAGAGTGAATTGACATGAGCGAGCTACGGAGTTAACCTGCTCCTTGAAGGACAGCTGGTTGTCCAGTATGACACCAAGGTTTCTGGCGGAGGTTTTGGGGAACAGCGTGATGGAGTCAAGCTGAAGGCTTATCTGAGGAGGTAAGGAGTTACTGGCAGGACAGACAATGAGGTCAGTTTTGGACAGATTAAGCTGAAGGTGGCGATCCCTCATCCTCAAACTATCCTATGAGAGCAAAGAATATTGTTTCCTGCCCCGCTGTGCATGGCAACGTCCGACGTTCTCTCTTCCTGTTTGCTACATCTTATGCTGACAGCTTTTAGCCAGCAGCATGCTAGGCATGGTTTCAACTGCGGGAGCTGATGAATACTAACGAACAAAGGAGTTGTGATGAAACAGATACAGGCCTTTCGGACTCGGGAGAACTCGGGTTTTATCACCACCTGCGTAGTTTGAGAGATTAAAACTGAAAGAGAAGTTGTTGACCTGTTTTCACCCACTATGAAGGTAAGAACACCTGTGGAGCTAAAATATTCAACAGAAACCTCAGAAAAACTGTTTTTAATGGAAGGGCTTCTTTAACAACAAGTATGACTGTAACGATGCAGCAGTCAACAATGTAAAAAACATTACAATAATCGAGTAAAGTAACCATTCAGGTCAATTAAGAAAATTCTGCATAAAAACATTGATTTTAACCATTAAAGCAGGAAAAAAGATCAAATTCTGATTTATTTAAACTGCCATTCATTTCATTTTGCTGATTTGCCTTTAGTTTCTATGTGCATGCTTTTGGTCTGACTAGCTCCATGAGGGGTGGATGTGGTCGACGTGAACTGTCCCGCAGTCCCTCCCACTGGGTCTGGCATTCAGGTACAACTCCCTCCCTCCATGTATAAAGCCTCCCATGTCAGCAATGGGATTTCCAGACTTCAACTCATGACAAAGTATTTACAGCATTAGGAAGGAAAAACAGTTTTTACTCAACACTTGGACTTGAATCTGATATTCTTCATATCACATCACAGACTTGTGGTAAGTAACTTTCTATGTATTTTTGAATTGACTTTTAAAATGTATGTACATAAAAGGCAGAAATAACGTGTCGCTTATCTGTTAACTGTGACTTTAAATAGTTCAGCCAGTGATGTGAGAATAAATTGTAAACCATATTTTTTTTATTGACAGCTCTGATCAAAATGAGGATCTCCCTGCAGACCGTCATCTGCTGCTGTGTTTTCACCACCATCCTACCATCAATAAAAGGTGAAACAGAAGAGCTCAGTACTACTGTGAAGAAAAGGTGAGACACTCGACAACTGTGCTGCTTGAACATGATTATTTTTAAATCAATAAAACCAAAGAGAACAATTTTATCAGGGAACTTCTGCTGCTGATTATTGAAGGTTTAATAACATGATGCCTAGATATAAAACACCAGCAGAACCTGGTACAGTTCAGTCACCTGTGCTGATGTATTGGATTAAGTTATGTCAGTCAGATTCATTCATTAGGTGGATTATATTTATCATGTTTCTTTTGCTGCAGGCTGAAAGAATGGCTGCAGAGGCCGACGAGGAGTGGATCACACAGCAGTTTGATAGAGCCGAAGTCTGAAGTCCTGGTTGAACCGTGTCAGGTTGGAGGTGGAGAAACACCATCACTAATTCCAAGGTGCATTTTTACTCCTTAATACGATGAAAACTGTAGAGAAGGATGAGACTGTGTGAACATAAAGAAGTCAGAACTCTACTGTCTGATATAAATGAAACAATTAGAGGTTAAAAACCTTTGATGGCTGTAATCATTTACTGCACTGGAGTCAAACTGTGCATTACCTCATAAATCTTTCTCTTTTTTCAGCACGGAGGCTAATATGAGATCCAAAAGGTCGCCATCAACACATTCTGGTTGCTTCCTGGTTACGTGTGTAGTTCATGACCTGGTCGACCGGCTGCACCAGGAGAAAGAAAAGCCAAAAAAGACCTGTGCCCCACTGAGACAGATGAGCAAAGACGGCTATGGACGCCGTCGCCGCTCCCTTGCTGACATCATTCAGCTCGCTTTCCTGACTGGAGGCAGAGAAGTTGGTCACAAGTCCTAAAATATGCACAGTGGCCTCAGACAGGCATGGGAAGGCAAGAGAAGACCCCTTTTGGGTTTATTTACTCACAGTAGATGAAGATAAGTTGCCTCAGATGTTTTTATTCACAGATAATAGAGTGAAAGAAGCTGCTCCATCAGTGCAGACCACCAGAGGGACCCAAGTCTCTCTGGATCACAGCAAAATTCAGATAATACATACTGACTGCAAATCCTTATGGTTCTGAGTGTCTGAACAGATGATGTAGAGATGAATTCAAGTCTAACACAAGGGACTTTACAAGAATATATGTCTCTTCTTCAGCTTCCATAGTGAACAAGCTCTTTTAACACGTGTGATCTGAGGAGGAACCAACACGTCAGCCAGGAGTCATGAAACACGCTAACAGACCCTGAACCGCCTGTTAACCATGTTAACTTGGTGGATTTTATACAACCTGTTCCAAACTAATACATGATGTACTTACAACTCATTAACAGTTAACATGTATATAAAACTATTTAATAAACAAACAGTGTTGTTTTATACAAAGGAATACAATGAGATCTTATATGAACCATTTGCTGTATCTTAACTGTGTAAATAATGACTGAGTGACTGTGAATCATATGTTTTTGGATCTTAATTATCTGAGAACTGTGTTACAGATGTACAATACAGATTACTTTAAATTTATCAGTGTTTTTCTGCCATCTTCCTTTACTGTATGCAACATGGTGTAGAATCTTTTAATCAATAATAATAATAATAATAATAATAATAATAAAAATAATAATAATATTAATACATTTTATTTAAAGAGATCATTTCATACAAATTTCAGGACTTTGTAGTTGTTTCTTAAGTATTAACCAGTAATATGAAACATTTTATATCTAAAAAACATCAGGAAACACTGATTAACAGACCTTTCAATCTATTTGCATTAAAATTCGTGTGGTTCCGGCTCCTTCCGTCTGGCATCGAGCAGCAGCTCGTTCATATTCATTATTCGAATTTGCTGGACTCTGATTGGCTAACAAACTAGCCTATTAGACCAAGTTATACTGTTTCCCGCCCCACTGCGCATGGTATCGTCAGACGTCGTGTCTTCCTGTTTATACGTCTCATGCTAACAGCTTTTAGCTAGCAGCATGCTAGGCGTGGTTTCAACTGCAGGAGCTGAATAAATATAAGCACTATTTTGGTTGTATCTAAAAAAAACTGAACAGCTACATGTGTTTGTTTTGAATGCATCGTGGTTTTGATACGGTGGTGCAGTGGTTAGTTCTTTGTCTCACAGCAACAAAGACCTGATTAATCTGAGCGTCCCGCAGTCCCTCCCTCAGATTAATCTGAGTGTGTGGGTTCTCTGCTCCGGGACTCCGGTTTCTCTCACTGTCTAGAATCATGCATTATAGGTTAATTAGACATTTTTAATTGAGCTCAGGTGCGTGTCTCTCCCTGGGATGGAGCGATGTCCTGTCCAGACTGTGTCCTCTGAACGGGACGAAGAGACAACAAAAAACGGACGACTTGTGGCAAAGGCCAACAATCATAATCATTTCCTGCAGGCCTGTTTGAATTAATACATAAATCAAAGATATGTTTAAGACTCACAGTGTGAGTCTTGTCATATTAATATTATTGTTTCAGTGTGTGTGGTTTAATAAATTTTAACATTTTAGAGCCGCATCGTGTCAAAAACAGGCAAACTGGTTCACATTCCTTTTTAACATGACACACGAGTTTTCAGCTGTTTTTCTCAAACAAACACATGGAACAGAAATTTGTTTGTCCTGGAGTGACATGATGGTTGTGTTGCGTAATCCCTGATCTTTAATCAATAATATTCATGTCTCTGCAAAGGCAAATAGAATTTTGGTCCATAAAAAGAAAGCATGTTGTTTCTGACATTAAAACAGAAGATCAGTATACATTTCTGTATGATTATCATAAAGTTTATTCACACTGGCCCAAAATCTGTTAACGTTAACATCTTCTCTGTATGTATTAAATCAACCATCTACGTTTTAATCCCTAACCCTAACCTGCGTTGTATGAATATATAAGAAATAAACATAATACCAGGGGTTTGATCGACAAGAAATCCTGTGATTTTGTTTTGTCCCAATTTTTTTTTCTTTTGTTTGAAAGAGATGTAGCTGTAAGGCAGGGTAAATACGTTTATATTGCTGCCTGCTCCTTTTCTGATGTGTGAAAAAAGTATTTCAATGTAAACATGGTGAGTAACTGAACATGTTTAAAACAAAATAAAAAATTATGAAAAAAAATTACTCAGAAATTATAATGCTTTTGATGGTAAATCATGAGTAAAAGTAAAATAGGGCTATTTGATCAGTATCTTTCAAATGTATACTGACTTTTCAAAATAAAAGTAATGGTTGTGTTTTATAATTAACATGTACCTGCCTCTATCCAGAAAAATACATCAAATAAATAGTCCTAACATTTTATATTTTTCAGAAAATGTTTTTTTAAGTAAAGATTATGGATATATTTTATAGTCTTGACACTCTGGACTACAGAGACATAAAGACGTGTGGGTTTATCATTTTAGTCCAGCAGAGATGTTCCTTCATCGTCCACATGGTGGTGCTGCAGGTCTGAACCAACCATCCAGGAATTTCCTCGATTCACAAGGAGTTGTACTTTAACACATATGAGGAGGTATTTATTTAACAGATGATATAGTGTGGAATCTCAAAAAGACACTTTTGTATAAAATTCTAGCATTTGTTCTGATATTTTGAAGTTGATTTCTGTGTAAAGTTGAATTAATATCTGAAATTGGTTTTAGTTTTGACTAGATTGACAAGCTAACAGAGATCCAACCTGATGTCAGAGTTCCAGTCCAGTAATTGTGTTTAAACATTATATTGACTGTGAAAATAAAACTATTTCATGTCCTCTGGGTATTTTCAGGTTCAGACATACAGCTGTGTTTCCTCATCCAACAGCAGAGTCCTTCTAAGTCCTGGTCTACCATGGAGCCCATTCAGAAAGTAAAATGCATTGACCTTAAATTCAGCTTCAAGGTTTTGGATGGGTTTGTTCTTGACCCTCTGTTCTATGGTTGTAATTTGGCAACATGATCCTGAAGCTGCTTGGAGATGGAAGTGTAACATCTTCTCTCTGAGCTCCTCAGACAGTCTTTATCTGGTCCATGTTCAGGGTGGTGCACACAGTGATACCAAACTATCCAACATCCTGTTAGTTGAATGTCTGAAGAAAAGACTGCAGCGCCGTGATGGTGATTACAAACTCAACTTAGTTTTAAATTTACCCTTAATGACAAGACATTAACTTGTCACTGTGTGTGTGCACAGAATTACCAGTAGTATAAATACACACCAATAAATGTCTGAACAACCTTTTTCAACAGAAGAAACGTTCCAGATTCTGTGTAACATTTTTAAATGAATCCTTCAACCAGTGTCTCTCTGGACTGGGACGGATGGAAACTAGTTGAAGAAAAAATTGTTGACAAAATTTGAGAAAATTATGCAAATATTCAGTCTGCACACGCGCTGTTACATATGACACTTTCATGACTGTTGCGTTCATTTTCCCATCACAGTTTGGTCCCAAAGTGTCTTATTTACTGTCCATGGACGAATGTTTCTGCATTACTTCTGTCTGAATTCAGGCAGAGACTCAGAGTAAGAGCCAGCTGGACAATTTGCAACAACAAATAAAATAATTTTTTCTGATTTCCAATTTCGATGAGAAAAGCTGATGGTCATAGACTCAAAATAAATATAACTAATAACTGATCTATAGCTAATCAATACCTGACTGGAAACTAGCTCGACCTGCTGCTGGAGGAACATTTAGATAGTTAGAAGGAGTTGATTCATTTCTACTGACATGATCCTCCTGCTGCAGGAGACTCAATAATCAATATGATGATCAGTTATCAATCAATAACCAACAGATCTAATAATCAATAAGACACATCTAATGGGTTTATGTTTATGTTCTGTGATAGTAATCAGATTTTAATGATTTATGTTCTGATTTATAACCTAACTGTTCGTATTCTACCAGTTTGCAGAGGTCACAGTGTTTCTCTGCTCAAGTCATTTGAAAGATGATCAATCACTTTCTGACAATGACCTGAAATTAGACCATTAAACTCTACAAATCAAAGGTTACGTTGGGTCATTTGGTATCAGACAGTCTAAAGTAACTTAACAGTGCTGGATGAAAAAGGACATTAAGAAAGTTGTTTTGTTTTTGCTTTCAGTCCTTCTAACAGGGTGGATTCCAGAGCTGCCAGCCTGGTACACAATGAAACACACACCCATGCTGCATAAACAAAGAGGGGTGTGGTCTGAAATTATTTTTTATATTCTTCAAATTAAAAAAAGAGAAGCAGTTTAGGCTGAACTACCAGCTTCCTGCAGCACTTCCTCTTCTGATCACTTCCTGAAACATCACGTTTGTGGTGCAGCTGCTCTCACTTCAGACTGGCAGTGAAAGAGTGAACCAGCTGTGTCTCAGCAAGACGCTGTCCTGGCAACATTACTCCTACCAACTGGTTTCTGCACTTCAAGAGGTTTTAACATTGTACACAAACCTGCTGTAAGTTCAGAGAAAAGTAAGTATCCTGCTGTTATAATGATTTGAAACCTGTTTAAATTTAGACAAGTTTATTTATAATCCTTCACTCTTTCAACACACTGACATTCTTTCAGGCACTTGTCTGAGTTTGCATAGTGTCGTTCTGCTAATCGTGATACTGTACATGTAATTAGCCTTGGAGATCGTGATGTGCTGTTTTCAGTCCTGTTTGCAGATTTACAGATTAAAAGATCTGTGTTCAGTCCTCACAGCAGCCTCAGAACAAAGACCTCATGGGTTTTTATTCTGCTGAACCTCGCTGGCATTTTATCAAAGTATGGGTGTGTTCATGTTACAGTGTTCACACAGCACAAAGCAAGCCTGGTCAGGTAATCAGGGAACAACCTTCACATAACAATGTGTGTCTGTTTTACATATCACTTAAAACTAGAAGCTGAAACACAGAAACAACCAGGCTGGTTGGTTTATAGTCCAACAGATGTAACAGTATGAGAGGTTTCTGTGGGATCTGTGGTACTTTGCATGTGATGCACATCTAAACAAATGAAGGTGACATGCTGAACATACCTGAACACTCAACAAGTTCTGATGCAGAAAAGACACAAAGGAAACATTTCCAGGAATCTTCCATCCTTAAAGTGACAGGGTTAAAACATTGTCACATACGTTGATAGTAGGTGAGAAACAGCTGGCAGCTGAGCTCAACATATTTGGCGAATTCATGAAGTGAAGCAACCAGTCACCAATTTCCTGCTGCTAAAGTCCAAGTAAAAATAAATACAAATACAAATCCAGGAGGAATAAAATATATTTTTAGGCCATTCAGTAAAGAAAAACTTGTGTCATCTGGGAGTCACGTGTTCTGAGATGGAGCCGTGTTGTTTTTACATGTGACATGTGAAGTCAGGGCAGGAATTCACACAACGGGAACAGCTTCAGTCTCACAGCACAGGAAATAATGAAATTTACTCTGTTTTCTGGACAAGTTCTTCTTCAGACCTGCTGCATTCTTAATGCAAAATGAGGTTTGCAGCTCGACAAAGAGAGATTTACAAATCCAAACTCACTCTTCCTTTGAATGACTTCAGTCATCTGGAATGAACAAGACTTCAATAAATGTTAATAAGTAGATAATTCCAGAGGCGCATTTATGGCTGGTTCGTCTTATTGCTCTGGGAGACGTGCACAGAGCCAATAACCCGGGACGTTTATCTCAGCTCATTAAAATCTTCCACCATATAAAACCAAGATTTCTACTTGAATAACAGAATTCAACATTATGTTCTCATATGAGTGTTTTACAGCTGAACCCTGAACCCTATCTGAGGTCTGATCAGCATCTCCAAATATGGTCAACTGATCTAACTACATTCAAATTTCAGTGGATCTTCACAAAGTCACCTCGTGTGGCATGTTTTCATCAGACGTTAGTAGTTTATTTTAGAACTGAGATGCACAGGCCAACATCTGGTAGTTATTATAATCATACAGTGCAATGGAAAATGCAGAAACTTGAAAAACAACACAGTATTCAAAGTGAAACTTTCTTCCTCCAGCCTGCGTTTCCTTCGTCTCACCACACGAACGCTGGTATGATAACAGAACGCTTAGTGTGGATCCTTCAAGTCCAAACCTGATGATGTGTCACAAACTGCCACGTCTAAAGAGAACACAAACTGTTTTATTCAAGATAAAATATCAGATTTTATCAGTATTTGGTCAGAATCAAAGATCTTCCTGACTGTTGTTATTTCCTGTTTGGTCTCTTTCCTTTGAATCAGTCCCCTTAAACCAGTTGAAATTCACCCATCTGTTTGTTTCCAACCTGCTTGTTCTTCTCTTGAGGGTGCTGGTGTTTATCTTCAGCTGTCACCTAAAGGCGGAGTTACACTTGAACAGGTCACCAATCCATTACAGGGCCAAATTTCGAAAACAACCTCTCACACCGAGGGACAATTTAAAGTAGCCAGTTAACCTCCTGCATGTTTTTGATCTGTGAAGCTGGAGTCCCTGGGGAAAAGTCACACATGCATGAGGAGAACATCTCCATGCAGAACCTTCTTGCTGCAGAGGAGCGGTGCTAAAAACATCACCCGCATGCAACACATTTCTCTCTGCAGCCTCATCTGTACTTTTCTTTATGTGGACTTAAGAAATTCACTTTTAAAAATGCATTTAAAAAATTATTTTAAATGCATAAAAAGACATGTAGAAAACTTACAATGATAAGTAGGTGCCTGTTGACGGAAGGTATCCAGAATCTTAAACACCTCAGGTTCTATTTTGGGATGTAAAATCCTGAGGTCGCATGTTCTCTGTCTTTTAGATATTTCTCTGCTCCATCTAAATGGATTAAACCACAGTGTAATTATCAGGCTTCTGTCTAACTTTAGGACATGTTGAACAGGTAGTTCAACCAGTCTGGTGTGTCAGAGCAGGAACAAAGCAAGACAGGAGGGACAGTGTCTCTCTAGGACAAGGATTAGAGAGCAAAGACCTAAAACAATAAGTAGATTCTGCATCTGCTGCATTTCCACTGAGGTCTGAGACACAAATTAGATTTGGTAAATTGGAAATGTTGCTATGATGTCAGACCTACTGTGAGTTAAAGACCCAATCCGATCAACTTTTAAGTTATTTTAAAGCATCTTAAAGTCTTTAAACTTTGATTATGGTGTTTTTACCCAAAATTACAAAACCTGTACCATTTACTAGGGCGTAGTTTCTGCATTACAGCAGTAGCTCATTAGCAATTCACCTCTGCACTGTGGGAGGAACCGTTGGCACGGAGGATCCCCCCCTGCCCCTCCCCACAAGCTCGGAGCAGGAGCTTGTGGCCCCGCCCACTGGAGTTTCTATGTCACAAATCCAGTCTGTTTTAGACGTGTACAGTGGACGACGGATATATGCACAACGCTTATATGCACAAACTGCTGGGCACCGAGGTCGTGCATATAACCGTAATCCACTGTATTTTAGCATCTGCTACTGATTCACAGTGATTTGAATGCAGAGATACTCAGAAATGTAATTTTGAGCTTAATTTTCTTAAGATCCGTCCTGTAGCATCAGAAACACGCCACGAGAACATGGTAATAACATGAAAAACATGATTTTCATTGGCGTGGGTCTTTAAACAGCTAAAAAGCACTAACCTGTGCAGTTTAGGTGGAAAAAACATGTTAATGTTAAAACTTTTCAATTAATCGTTGGTCTTTTTATGTGTGCTATAAAACACATTACATTATATATCTTAATGTTGAAAACGAGTGTTGTGTTACTGACTTTAATGTTCAGAAAGAATCAGTGGATTAAAAAAAACATCAATTTATATTTCTACAACTTGTGAAACTTTGTGAAACTGAACAAGTTGTTTTTAGCAGTCAGCTGATATTAATCAGTTTTTTGTTTCTCACAGGTCAATCAAAATGAAGAAGGCAAACGCACCTCTTTCTAAGCAGCAGTCCACACCATGTCTGGGTATGGGTGAGTCAATATGCTCATGTTGTTCATGTTTTACTAACTTAATGCAGCAGCTCTGTTTAACTTCTCAATATGCAGAAATAAACTCTGTTGGTCACATTGAAAAGAAATGTCCAACAGGAAAACTTCATAGATTTCATAACACTAATCAGACACGCTCTTCAGGAAATACATCAGTTTACTAGCAAGTACAACTGCAGAGTAATTATTAAAGAATAGTTTTACAAGTCCAGTCCAGAACTCTGAGTTCGAGGTAAGAGATGTAGTTCTAGGAATCCAACGTGATGAGAGAAAAACAGCAGCAAAATCCTACCAAACAGGTTTACACTGTTTTTTTTTTTTTTTTGCAGGATGTTCTCAGTTAGAAAACAGGTAGCTGCTCTGTTGTATTTCTGCTTTTTTTCGTTAAAGACAAATTATTTTGGGCATATTGAGAGTCATTTATAAACTTAGACATCGTCTGGGTTTAGTTATGTGTATACAGTGAAGAGTTATGATTAATGTCTCTCGTTCGCTGCAGAGAGATTTTCCCTGCATGAGTTTTCTCGTACATAGTGGTATGAGAAGTGGGCACCCGCTGTCCCAGTGTTTTAATACGCTCGTCTTACAAAGAATAAATATTCCATGTTATAAACAGTGATAAGACAGATCACTAAACTATGTTTAGCTCATACAAAAATGGTTCTGTACCTCATGATGAAAGGCTGAAGTAGAAGAACATGCAGGTTGTAAAAGAACCACTGAGATATAAAATCTACTGGAACAACAGGGTGAACAGAGAACTACAACAACTAAAGACTCAAACAAAAGGTTTTCACAAGTGAACACACCTAAACCTCACACCTATAACACAAACACATAAACCAAGACAACAAAGAGGCAGAAAGTACATGCACGTGCACGTGCACATCATTAAAAGCTATTATTAACCTTTCATACAATAATACAGCTTCATAATAAGAGTTCTTTTTGATTGAACTCCTGCTTCATGCCTGAACCAGCTGGTCAGTGGATCATCACCATCCCAGAAGAACATAAACATGTTGTTACTGAATGTGATACACAACAAAAGATCTTTGAAAGTAGGTAAATTAATGTTACATTGTGGAAATATACTTCTCCATGAATAACTGCTGAACTAATGCATTTCCAAATATGGGCGTGTAAAAGAATCCAAGAATGTTGATAAAATAAAGGTGAGACTCTTAGTTTCAGCTGCATTTTAATCACTTTTCACAGTAACACGTCCATCAGATGGTGAACTGTGTGTCATCACACAACTTAAACATTTATAAAATATACATTTCTGATATTTTTATTTGTCCTACTGAACCACAGTATTTCCTTCCCTCCTTGGTACATCACCTCTCACATAGTATTGCTGTTTGACATACCAGCTTGGATTAGAGGCCCCTGTTGCTATGACGCTCTCCACATCCTAAAATAGAGCCAGAAAAGGACACTTGAGGCATCAGCAGCTAGCAGCTGCATTATAGTCACTGGATCATATAAACAGCAGAGCCAAACTGAACAGAGGCAGACACAGTGACCAGCCTGAGGAAAAGCATCATAGACATAAAAAAACAGAAACTAAACTTGAAGAGACTCCAAAGTGTCAAGAAGCTTTCAGAACCCTTTATATACGGCTCACTTCCTGGTTTATCAAACAGTGAAGCTGAAGCTGAGAGTCCAAACAGTCAGACTGAAATACTTCACCCAACAAAGAGAGAGTGATAATCATGGCCCAAATCACTGCAGAAGGTAAGAGCCAGCGTGGAACCAGCAGATTAGAACTGTGTAAAGTGATGTTAGGATGACTTGTGATGATAGTTAGATCCAAAGTTTCTTTCATTAGCCAAAATCATTAAGGTGGAGAATTTATTTAATTTTCTGACACGACCTGATTAGAACTGAGGATTATTTGAACATAACAGCATTAGAACATTGACTTCTTGAAGGATTTGATGTTCAGTTTTGAACATGTTGTTTTCTTTGGCTGATGAAGTCAAACTCAGATGATCAGCTGTTCCAGTGAAGAGGGAACATAAATGTTCTCAGAGTCACAATGACTTGCAGGAACACATCGTTTATACGGGTCATTGTGACCAAGGCTTTAGCCTGAGTGACAGCTTCCAAAATGTGACTGACCTGGATACAAGAAGCAAATCATGCCAGTGTGTGTGCAACTTGTTCTTTTATCATCTCTGGAGGCGCCAACATTATTGAATGTTTTGATCAGATAAAGTTGCACGTGGCCTGCAGGCTGCAGCCAAGACATTAGATATTTGATACAGTGATACACACATGACCTGCCCTGTGCTTGTTGATAAAATGTGTCCAGAAAAATTAATCTGAGAGTGTCTGAGTGATCTACACACCAACTCCAATATCAGGAACAGTGATGACGTGATGGTCGAGCCGAACATCTCCAGCACGGATGAGTGACAGCAGGAGAAGTTTTCACACCGGGGAGGTTAGGGCCACGAGCCAAGCGCGGTTAAAAAAAGACTGCTGTTGTTTAACTGCTCTGATCAAAATACCAAATCACAGAGTCTTGGTTTAAAAATAGCACTGGGCCTCATGCTGTACATGCAAAAAAAAAAATGGGTCAGTTCAGATAAACATGACTGTTTTATAACGTCTTGGGAACCAAAGTTCTGGTATGCTGCAATCCAAACAAGCAGCATCAAGTTCTCTTTATTTGTAACAGTACAAACTGTATCTGTTACTTCAATAATTGATTTAATACAGAATTATTTGATATTTGTGGTACAAATAACTTTGATAATTTTAGAAACGACACGGACTGATTAGACTGAGTATCTGAGTTGAGCCGCTTGACTGATTCACTACCAGTGTGTCTGTGGATGACTGACGGACCTGTTGTCAGATCTGGAGCGGTTCTTCTCTCCAATCAGCTCCGAGGTCACAGAGCTGCACCGGGACACCGAGGACAGGATTCTATGTGTTGACTGTAACTCGTCCAGCACATTGACAGCATGTGTAGCAAGTACAGAAATATGAGTCTGTAATTCAGGATCTGTTTACTCATGTGAGCGAGGGACTGCAAAACAACCCCCCCCCACTACCACCACACACACTTCAAACGTCTGATGCTCAAGTTTTACTCTGGTATTTGTGTTTACTGCCGTTGATAATATTAGATTTAATTCCTGCCATATTTTATCTCATTAAATTGATGAAGTATTGCACGTCAACAGTTTGTTTGTATCTAGAAAACATCAGCTTACTACAACAACTGAAGCTACTGACTGTAACATGAAATCAGTTACCTGCAGTTCAACATGTTAAAACAGGAGATACTTTCACTTTTCATCCAGCTGTTTCCTCCAACCTCATTCTCACCAGTTATTACAGCATTTTTCAAAGTGATTTGTTATAAACTAACTAAAACTCGAACCTTTCCTCAGACGTGCAGCGACTTTTCAAGAAGATGTCAATGAGTGACGCTGATGAGAAGATACGCCGCATGGCAGAGAAGGTGTACGCCTCTGCTCTGAAAGAAGAAGACACCAAGGATGTTCTGGCGCTGTTCTCCGTCCCAGAGGACTGTCCCATCGGCCTGCATGAGGACAGAGAGAGGGCGCTGCAGAAGGAGCTGGCTGAGGAACAGTCTCAGGAGTCCATTAAAAGGTAACTGATGTTTGTCTAAACCCCAACCAGCTGAAAGCTGAAACATATTTAATAACAGTGATTCTCGTTAATATCATCTGTCATCAGAAAGAAGAATTTCCTGTTGAAGAGATCGCAGTCGATGTCTTTACAGCTACACGATGACTGGTCTCGGTTTGGAGCATCCTCCTTCCCCACCCCAGGATCTCCTGAACCTTTTCCTTTAGGGGACTTACCAGACTTCCGAAGAGTTACAATCAGTGGGGATTACTGTGCCGGGGTATGTAGTGTATATGTTACTGTATGTATATGAACAAACCTGGATGAGACTGAATCAGAGTTACTCTCAGCTTCTGAAGAGAAAACATTTCTTTGTTTTAAGATCACATTTGAAGAGTATGAAAAGGCAACAAAAGATCTCCTGAACGCGCTCCGCATCCGAGAGAAGTACTCCAGGCTGGCATACCACCGCTTCCCCAGAACCCTCGCCCAGTTCCTGTGTGATGCTGATAATACACAGTGGAAGGAAGAAGATGAGGTTGTGCCTGGTAGGATTTACTCCCCTGAAAACACTGAACACAATCACAGTAAAACAATACACATCTGGTTTAATTACAAAATGTAACTGTAACTGTCTTTATTACATTACTGGGTTTGATACTTGCACAAATGTTTTGTAATTAATATCTTTAATGAGGCTGAAGAAGCCTGGTGACAGAATAACATTCTGATCTGTGATGTCTGATCGGGAGGAACAGCAGAACTCTGACTGTTACACCATCATGTCAGTAAACTAAATAACGTGTTTATATTGTGTCAGTGCAGAACTGACTGGATGGTAAACTTCCTCCACAAATACACGTCAGTCTGCTGGTAGTTTCCAGAGGAACAAACATCTGTGCATGTTCCAGTGGTATTTGGATGAAGACAGGTTTATGTTAGTTTAATTTTAAAGAAGCCCTTCCATTAAAAACAGTTTTTCTGAGGTTTCTGTTGAATATTTTAGCTCCACAGGTGTTCTTACCTTCATAGTGGGTGAAAACAGGTCAACATCTTCTCTTTTAGTTTTAATCTCTCAAACTACGCAGGTGGTGATAAAACCCGAGTTCTCCCGAGTTCTAACGACCTGTATCTGTTTAATCACAACTCCTTTGTTCGTTAGTATTCATCAGCTCCTGCAGTTGAAACCACATCTAGCATGCTGCTGGCTAAAAGCTGTTAGCATAAGACGTAGCAAACAGAAAGACACGACGTCTGACGTTGCCATGCACAGTGGGACAGGAAACAGTATACCTTGCTCTCATAGGCTAGTTTGTAAGCCAATCAGAGTCCAGCAAATTCAAATAATGAATATGAACGAGTTGCTGCCGAAGCCTGACGGAAGGAGCCGGAACCACCCGAATTTTAATGCAGACAGACTCAAAGGTCTGTTAATCAGTGTTTCCTGACGTTTTTTAGATATAAAATGTTTCATATTACTGGTTAATACTTAAGAAATAACCACAAAGTCCTGAAATCTGTATGAAATGGAATCTTTAAATATTCTTGGGTTGTGTTTTGTTTATCTGCTGTAGACCTCTGGCCTTTCCCTCGTGAGAAAGAGGACGTATATTCAATGGAGGGTATTCCTGAGAACCTGAACTATGAGCTGCAGATGAAGGATGGAATAGTTTATGTATATGCAGATGCAGAAGCCCTGAAAAATCAGCAACCGATCAACCTTCCTTATCCTGATCTTGAGACCTTTGCTATAGATCTCAGCTACGTACTTGCAATGATAGCTGACGGCCCGACGTGAGTACAAAAACATCTTATCTGCGTAATACTTCAGCAAAAAGAGTCACTTGTTCCAGAATCCTTTCATACCGATCTTGTGTCTCTTTGCAGGAAGTCCTACTGTCACAGAAGACTGAACTTCCTGGGTTCTAAGTTCTACCTCCATGAAATGCTGAATGAAATGGCAGAGCTGAAAGAGCTGAAAAGTGTTCCTCATAGAGACTTCTACAATGTCAGGAAGGTTAGTCGACATGTTTTTCATTTGGTACTTCATCGTGTGCACTGTTGTCCAGAAAGCTCATATATGTTCCTTTATGGCTAACGCAGGTTGACACACACATACATGCTGCAGCTTGCATGAATCAGAAGCATCTGCTGAAATTTATCAAACATACATACCAGACAGAGGAGGACCGTGTGGTGTTGGAGAAAGGAGGGCAGAAGATCACGCTCAAACAAGTCTTCTACAACCTCAAAATGGACCCCTATGACCTGACTGTAGATTCACTGGATGTGCACGCTGTAAGAAAGATCACTGATAAAACGACAACCCTGATCGCTGTCTCTTCTTCTACTCTTCTCTGAGAAACGATTCATCAGAACTTAACGGTCTCTCTTTGTGTCCGTCTGTCAGGGGAGACAAACATTTCACCGCTTTGACAAGTTCAACTCCAAGTACAACCCAGTGGGAGCCAGTGAGCTGCGTGAGATATACCTGAAAACAGACAACTACATCAAAGGAGAATACTTTGCACGTCTCATCAAGGTGTAGTATAAGTCAAAGTACCAACTCCAGTAAAATAAACAATCTAATTCTGCTTTCTGCTGCTTTATTTACTCAATCTGTAGAATTTCGTGGAATATGGCAAAGACTTTAAATCTTAGAATAAGCGAGGATTAAACTCTGTCCATGGACGTAGTTTTAGGGGGGGACACAGGGGACATGTCCCCTGCACTTTTTCAAAAGGCCGTTTTGGTCCCCTGTACTCTGCAACTGTCCAAAAACAATGTTTCGCTACATTAAACAGAGATGGGTTGAGCACTAGGACCAAGCAGAAAACGGTCGCTCAAGCTGAAGCCCGTCTCCCCTAGTTTAGCCCCGCCTACCAGTTCCTCTTGTGTGATTGGCTGTTTCTGCTGTCACTCCCCCTTGCCTGTTTGCACACTGCAGACAGACAGACCGGTGTGGTGGCGAGCTAACCTGCGGTCAGGAGTGCTGTGCAACTGTCGTTTGGCCGGCGTTTGGGTTTATGATGTCAAAGAGAAAAAAAGGCGACATAAGAGACTTTTTTAGAAGTCAAACTGTAAGTTACTCAAAGAAATGTGTTCCAGCCGTCCTTCAACACCTTCACTGGGTCGTTAGTGTGATGTTGACTCAGGTAAAACACAGAATTGGGTGATAATGTTTGGCTACATGCTTTACAACCAGTCAAACCAAGGAAAATTGGGCTTAAAAGTAGCAATAGAAAACTAAGAGAAACAACGGAGGACACAGTAAGCTGAAAGATTAGTTTTATGAAAAACACTTCTGTCCCCACCACTAAAATCAAAATTTCGTCCATGCTCTGTCCCTTCTTTATTAATGACGTTATACCTGATACTTGAATCCTGCTTGATAAAAACATTGTTTATGAAATATTAAAAGTACACAATAAATTAATTATTTATGTACAGAGAGAAACATGGCATGAAGAAACTGCTCGTCATGTTTCTTCTGTTTCAGTCTCACTTCTGTTTTATCAAGACAGATAAGACATTTCCTCTGGGTTCCTTTTCAGGAAGTTGCTGCAGATCTTGAAGAGAGCAAGTATCAACACGCAGAGCCCCGTCTGTCGATTTATGGCCGGTCTGCCAGCGAGTGGGAGAACCTTGCAACGTGGTTCATCCAGCACAAGATCCACTCACCCAACATGAGATGGATGATCCAAGTTCCAAGAATCTAGTAAGCTTTCAGTAAAAGCCCTGAGAACAGGACAAACTAAAACTTGTTTTGACAATGACAGTATGATAACAGCAGGACACAGAAGAAGATTTTTATAGATAATGTTGAATTACTAAGTAAATTAGAAGGTTTTATCATCTAAATGATGTTCAGGTTAAGAATTAGTTACTCAATAAGAGACTGGTTGAGTTGTCTGAATAGGAGGAAGGATTAACTTCATGTTTTGTCTTACAGTGACATCTTCAGGTCAAAGAAGCTCATCCCAAACTTTGCCAAGATGCTGGAGAACATTTTCCTCCCGCTTTTCGAAGCTACAGTCAACCCTCAAAAGAACAAAACGCTCCATGTGTTCCTTAAATATGTACGTCGATTCATGAACGACCTGCAACAGCAACTTCCTCTAGAAACAAGGTTGTGTAATAACTGGTGGGATGTTCCCTGCAGGTGACGGGATTCGACAGCGTGGACGACGAGTCCAAACACAGTGATCACATGTTCTCTTACAAGAGCCCAAAGCCTGAGGAGTGGACCGCGGATGAAAACCCTCCTTACACCTATTATCTCTTCCATATGTACGCTAACATCATGGTTCTGAACAACCTGCGCAAGTAAGTCCTTCAATGTTGGAACATGTAAATCACAAAAACAAGGATTCAGATTATTACTCACCACAAACTCTCTAAAGCAACAAATTTCAACCATCTAAATTAAATTAAACCTCGATTTCTTTCCATGGAAGTTGAAATAAAGGCTTTAATTTAAATATTAATGCTGCATCACTTCTGCATCAGATTGTTACTGAAGACTATCTGTGTTGGTTAACAGTCTGTGGTGGATTGCAACACAAACTACTTGCAAAACAACGTGTTTGCAAACCCTAAAGAAATAATCTAAAGTATTTTGTAACTTCAGGTTTGAGCTGTTTTAAAATGGTTTTAAAGCGTCTCATTTCTGAGTAGATGTTAACTCGATTCTCCAGTAAGAATTTAAATATAAACTGTTCAAAACTACTCGGCTGTAAAATGATCTCAGCTTTAGCGGGACACTGAAACAACCACATCATTTCTTTGTACAGGAGTCGTGAACTGAACACCTTCCAGTTTCGTCCCCACTGTGGAGAGGCGGGGTCTATCACCCACCTGGTCTCTGCCTTCCTGACAGCTGACAACATCTCCCACGGACTCAACCTTAAGAAGGTACCTCTCAGATTCTCAATGTGATGCTCCAGTTCTATTTGATATCAGTACTAAAGCAACAAGGTGAAAAGTCATCAGATTATCCCGCCTATCATCTCTAATGTTTTAATGTCATAACAATGTGCTTCACGTCTGAAGGAAAGACGTTTATTTACAGGTAATAGTTAGTCTCTAACTTCTGATACTTTATACTGTTAAATGGTTTAATGTGGTAAATTTATTGGTTGAAACATGCAGCATCAGCAGCACATCATTCAGGAACTGGATACAACTGGAATGAACATATTGTTGTAAGTTTGCTGCCCAACATAAAAATATAAAGGGCAACGAGACATTTTCTGCATTTTTTGACATTTTTAAGATGCTGAGAAGTGAAACATCAAGAAGAAAAATGTTCTGTTGCCTTTTTTAACATACTTACACTCTCAGAAATAGAGGTACGAGACAAGAACATTTTTGTACCTATAGGTAAATTGTTTTAAAATGTTCCCTTAAAAGTACAATATTGGTCTTTAAAAGGTCAGAAATGCCCCTTAGAGTGTTCAAATTGATATAAAGTACAAATTTGTACCATTTCAACTGCACCTGCAACCCTGGTCAAGGCTGGTTAATCTCCATTTTATTAAGTTTCTTTCATCATTTTCAATATTATGTTTCAGAATGTTGGTTTTAGACTTGAAAATGTGGCATAATTTTACTGTTTTAGTGGAACAACTTCATAAGGTACCAAAATGGACCTGGACTACAGGGTACACCCCCAACGACAAGAAGGGTACATATTCTTGGTGTACCCTGTAGTCCAGGTCCATTTTTGTACCTTATGAAGTTTTTCCACTAAAACAGTAAAATTATGCCACATTTTCAAGTCTAAAACCAACATTCTGAAACATAATATTGAAAATGATGGAAGAAACTTAATAAAATGGAGATTAACCAGCCTTGACCAGGGTTGTAGGTGCAGTTGAAATGGTACAAATTTGTACTTTATATCAATTTGAACACTCTAAGGGACATTTCTGACCTTTTAAAGACCAATATTGTACTTTTAAGGGAACATTTTAAAACAATTTACCTATAGGTACAAAAATGTCCTTGTCTCGTACCTCTATTTCTGAGAGTGTATATTACCATGACCTGGAAAACCTGAGAATCTTCACCAGCAGCTGGTGTATCAGTATTTCACATCAGAAACTCGACATATGAGCAACTGTTGCTCAGAACAGTATGGTTTCAAGCTGTAAGAGTTGCTGGTTCAGTCCCTGCCTTCAGTAAGAAACACATGAGCACATTCATGTGTAAATCTAAACTACCGAGCTTCATGTTTCACTTGCTTTGAATCAGTGGTTTTTCTGCCCTGCAGAGTCCCGTGTTGCAGTACCTGTACTACCTGGCCCAGGTCCCGATCGCCATGTCCCCGCTGAGCAACAACAGCCTCTTCCTGCAGTATTCAAAGAACCCACTTAGAGAGTTTCTGCACAAAGGCCTGTGTGTATCACTGTCCACCGATGATCCCATGCAGTTCCACTACACAAAGGTCAGAACCAAGTCAATACTCAAACCTGTCCTTGTAGCATAAATCCAGGGACATCAAACAGTTTTTCACAACTTGGATGTATATTAGATGGTGCTGGTATGTTTAGTAGTCAGATCTCAGCTCATGTTGCTCATTCTGGAACCTTCAGGAAGCCCTGATGGAGGAGTATGCTATAGCAGCACAGCTGTGGAAACTCAGCACCTGTGATTTGTGTGAGATCGCCAGGAACAGCGTCCTGCAGAGTGGCCTCTCACATCAGGTAAAGTTCAACTCCTGTTCTCAGTATGTCAAGCAACTTGACTCAGGAACTACAAAACTAGAGAAAGAGGAACATATTAAAGTCAAACAGTGATGTAAAATCATGAAACAATAACGTTCCATGAAGCAGTTTATAGACTTTTACACCAAAATTACAATAAAACATCAGCACAAATTCTAAAAGTACATATTCTCTGATTTATGTCCCGATTAAATGTTATTAGTTTTTATTCAGACACTTAATTTGGAAATAAATTAAAATCTTTACATCATAGCATTATTATTCATGTCATTCTTCAAACATATGCGTGTTAGCAGTGATGCATTGACCTCCCCTTGTGTCGACAACTAGAACTCCATTCTAGACTGATGGTGACGGGACAGAGACATGCATTTGATGCATCTATTTCAAGGATAAACATAAATGTAACAGACTGAGTTCTCTGAGTACTGGACATTCAGTTTAACTTAAATAAAAAAACAAAACAAAAACAGAATAAAAAGTATGATTTTTGTTATTTTTTGAACAATAAAAGAAACTTTGAAGCGAAAACTCAAACTTAAAGTCATTTAAAGCAAGAAATAATTGTAGATATTTGTGTATATAATGGAAATATTTGTTTAAACGAAAGCAATAGTGATAAATTAGGTTAATTTTTTATAGCGTGACATGAACTAAATGCAGCACATTTTATTCCTTTAAGATCTTTATTATAATTTACTACCAAACATCTACAATTCAAATACATTTGTTAACAAAAATGCAATTATCAAAATACAAAGCTGCTTAAAAAACTCAACCGAAAACCTTTTGCAAACTTTTAATTGTTTCAGTATTTTAGTATATTTATATTGTCAGAACTTCCTGCTGTTATAGAAATTCTAACTGCTCTGAATAACAAAAGAAACTTTTCATGTCCTTTAAATGTTTATTACATGTCAGTCATCCAGCTGCATCTTTTATCTCTCAGGAGAAGAAACACTTTCTTGGTCACAACTACCTACAAGATGGACCAAAAGGAAATGACATCCGTAAGACTAATGTGGCCCAGATCCGCATGGCCTACCGCCATGAGACTATGTGTTATGAACTCAGTCTTCTAGTGGATGCAGTGAAGTCGGATGCTGCTCTGAATTCAGCTGAGTGATGCAGCTCACAGGTGTGAAGAACATCTGGATCAGTGACGTGCAGTGAGGTTCATGGCTGGTGACTCAGATTTACAGTGTAAGAACTCAAATGAGGATCTTATTCATTATTCAACTGGCAGCATGAATATTAACTCCTGGTAATATTTAATGTCTCTTTATCATTCCTCTCTCACCAACACACGGATACACAAACAACAACAG
Source organism: Pachypanchax playfairii (assembly GCA_006937955.1). Classification (NCBI taxonomy): domain Eukaryota; kingdom Metazoa; phylum Chordata; class Actinopteri; order Cyprinodontiformes; family Aplocheilidae; genus Pachypanchax; species Pachypanchax playfairii. The sequence continues at coordinate 2,151,706 of SSNP01000042.1, read as the reverse complement.
ATAAAGTTAATCTGCTCTGCAGGTCGTGTGTTCTAAACAACTCAAACTCATTAGAAATAAAAGTATTAACATGTTACAGTTTCAGTTAAACTCCTAGTTATTTTTAAAACATTAAATTCTGGAGCTTTAATTGATTTAATGCAGTTTGTTCATCAAGAGCAGAAAAGAAAAATTAGAAGAATTTCCTGAAGGTCAAAATTCAGTTTTCAAATAGATTTATTTTTACTGTCTCGTCTCTTTATTCTCAACTGAAAACTATTTGTGTTCTTACCAGTGGCGGATCTAGAAAAATATTAATGGGGTGGCAAAGGAGGGGCAGAAATTTTTCAGGGGTGGCAACAGCTTATTTTGTTATATAAGCGGTAGCTTATAAAACAAAATAAGCTAAGTAAAAATCTATCTGAATTAGAACATACAACTATTAGGGTTAATATAAATATGTATTTGAAGAGAATTAAGCAATTTAAACGCACAGAAAAATGTCCATTTTTGTAAGTGTAATTTATTTTTCCCATTCAGATATAACTTAGTATGCAATAAGTCGCCATACCGTGAGGACCAGCTCGACTGGAGATGTTTGATGATGGCTCGGACACTCTTTCACTGTCTGAGACCTGCATGTTGTCTCCTCTCTCGCTTTCTCCTTCCTCATGGTGAAACTCTCCCTCCTCCTTCTCTTCACTGCTCATCCCTCGTCCCTCATCGCCTTGGCCTTCCACCATGATCTCATTGTCACATTTGTGTTGTTCTTCTTCCACCTTGTCTTCTCCATCAACTTTGCTCTGTTCTTTTATTGCTGACTTTTCTCTTGCCTTACTCTTTGGTGTAAAAAAAACTAGAAATGCTGCCTTTCCTCTTCATTTCTGTAAGATTTAAAGTAATTTTACAATGTTTTCCTAAACAAACTTTTAATCATATTCACTTTCTACCTTACACAGACCTAACTTCAGACCTAAGCTAACATTTGCAAACATGTACAACAAGCAGAATAATGTTCATTTTTCTTTGTGTCAGACTCAGCAGTACAACTATTAGCACAGAGTTTTTATTGCCCCCCTTTTTATATTTTGTCGTACACAGTAAATTAATTTTTACCTCTCTCCTTCTGCGCTGCTCCCTCCTGTTGCCGCTGGCATTTCCCTCCTAGCTTCGCGCTGAGTGATTTCAAATCAAACAGTCTCTCTACTCGGCCACTGCTGCATTACCTCGTGCTGCGTTCAAAGCAGTCGGACATTAGAATGTCCCGCTCGAAAGTGTCCGATTTGCTAGATCTATTTTATCAATTTCCAGGTTGGCAGCTGGGGTGGCAACTGGGGTGGCAAGGCTTTCTTTTAGGGTGGCAATTGCCACCCCATGCCACCCTGGTAGATCCGCCCCTGGTTCTTACCTTTATTTGTATGGGAAGTCCATGCTCCTCCCCTTATCCATGAAATTATTTTACCTGGTTGTCAAAATGCTGTAGCACATCTGACCTGCTGACCAACACACCTGGTGCTGAGCGACAGTTTCCTCCCTGTAAAAGGATAACAACAAACACCTGCAAGCTCATGACCGCCCCTACAGGTGAAGCAGAGTAGTGTCCACCCCCTACAGGTGAGGCAGAGTAGTGTCCGCCCCCTACAGGTGAGGCAGCGTTGTGTCCGCCCCTACAGGTGAGGCAGAGTAGTGTCCGCCCCCTGCAGATGAGGCAGTGTAGTGTCCGCCCCTAAAGGTGAGGCAGAGTAGTGTCCGCCCCCTACAGGTGAGGCAGCGTAGTGTCCGCCCCAACAGGTGAAGCAGAGTAGTGTCCGCCGGCGACCCTAAAAGTGAGGCAGAGTAGTGTCCGCCCCCTACAGGTGAGGCAGAGTAGTGTCCGCCCCCTACAGGGGAGGCAGCGTAGTGACCGCCCCTACACTCTCAGAAATAGAGGTACGAGACAAGAACATTTTTGTACTTATAGGTAAATTGTTCCCTCAAAAGTACAATATTGGTCTTTAAAAGGTCAGAAATGCCCCTCTGAGGGTTAAAATTGATATAAAGTACAAATTTGTACCATTTCAACTGCACCTGCAACCCTGGTCAAGGCTGGTTAATCTCTGTTTTATTAAGTTTCATCCGTCATTTTCAATATTATGTTTCAGAATGTTGGTTTAAGACTTCAACACGTGGCATAATTTTACTGTTTTAGTGGAAAAACTTCATAAGGTACAAAAATGGACCTGGACTACAGGATATACCCCCAGCGACAAGAAGGGTACAAATTCTTGTCTCTGGTGGTGTACCCTGTAGTCCAGGTCCATTTTTTTACTTTATGAAGTTCTTCCACTAAAACTGTCAAATTATGCCATATTTTGAAGTCTAAAACCAACATTCTGAAACATAATATTGAAAATGATGGAAGAAACTTAATAAAATGGAGATTAACCAGCCTTGACCAGGGTTGCAGGTGCAGTTGAAATGGTACAAATTTGTACTTTATATCAATTTGAACACTCTAAGGGGCATTTCTGACCTTTTAAAGACCAATATTGTACTTTTGAGGGAACAATTTACCTATAGGTACAAAAATGTTCTTGTCTCGTACCTCTATTTCTGAGAGTGTACAGGTGAGGCAGAGTTGTGTCCGCCCCCTACAGGGGAGGCAGCGTAGTGTCCGCCCCTACAGGTGAGGCAGAGTAGTTTCTGCCCCCTACAGGTGAGGCAGAGTAGTGACCGCCTCCTACAGGTGAAGCAGAGTAGTGTTCGCCGGCACCCCTAAAGGTGAGGCAGAGTAGTGTCCGCCCCTACAGGTGAGGCAGAGTAGTTTCTGCCCCCTACAGGTGAGGCAGAGTAGTGTCCGCCCCTACAGGTGAGGCAGAGTAGTGTCTGCCCCTACAGGTGAGGCAGAGTAGTGACCGCCCCCTACAGGTGAAGCAGAGTAGTGTCCACCGGCGCCCCTAAAGGTGAGGCAGAGTAGTGTCCGCCCCTACAGTTGAGGCAGTGTAGTGTCCGCCGGCGCCCCTAAAGGTGAGGCAGAGTAGTGTCCGCCCCCTACAGGTGAGGCAGTCATGTGGCCCCCTACAGGTGAGGCAGAGTAGTGTCCGCCCCCTACAGGTGAGGCAGTGTAGTGTCCGCCCCCTACAGGTGAGGCAGAGTAGTGTCCGCCTCACCTCATGACTTTTTTCTGCAGTTTATTGTCCTTCAGAAAGAATAATTCTGTCACACACTCACACTGAAGACATATATAATAAATCTGTTTGTAAACTTTATACTGGCACCATGTTGAGAATCAGACACGAGTCACATGATCCAGTTTGTACAGGATCAAACATTGGAGGTGAAGTGAGGCTCGTCGTGGTTGTATTTCCAGTTTCTGGCCTTTAGTTGATCGTGAACTGCATAAATTCAGTGATTAAGAAAATGTTTTAAATGATTTTGGTCAAAATTCCTTTATATCACAGATCAGTGGATAAATATGAATATTAATTTTATTGAATTAAATTGACTAATCCTTTATTGTTCCACGGGGGGAATTACGATGAAGATAAAAAAAAACCCTCACTCTCCGAGGTAGCCGAGGCACGTACCCGGTGCCAACCATGAGGTCACACAGGAAAATACATACATACGTACATACACATAAATGCATATATATAAGCACGAACGTGAACCTATGTGTAGAAAAACTAGATGAATGAGAGACACCACGAGGTTGGAAGGAGAGAAAAAAAAGGATTCTTCTCACCCAGCGCCCTCAGGGGGGCGCTGGCGGGGAGCACAAAGAAAACCTCCAAGCAGGGGGATAACAATGTACAGACAAGACGCTGTGAGAACTCTACAAGGACGTGAGTGCAATTATAATCATTACCAGAATGTTAGTTTTCATGATAACCTCCCCTGACTGCACGTCTCTGACCCTGACGTGTCTTCAGAGAGGACACGGACTGGACATAAAGTTTAATATTTCTTTGAATGTTCTATAGGGAGAAAAAGTGATGCATGTCCGTTCATATAGAATGATGATGGGATTTTACCTACTTGGTTTAACACAGTATATATTGTTGGATTTGCTACATAAAAAGGGTTTTGTTACACAATTGTTATGAACTTTAACACATTCGCAATAGAAAATATTTTTAAAAGAAATATTGTTTTAATTCATAGGATTATGTTTATTTTCTGCCTGTTTCTTTAGAAAACTTTTCATGTTTAGATTTTACCTTGATTTGATATTAGTCTGACTGTAGCACACAGATTGACAGTAAGTAAAGTTATGGTCACAATGACCCGTAGGAACAGCTGCAAACCCCATGCGAGTGATTTTAAACCATTTCCTACGGCCTCCTCAACGCAGCCTGAGGACAATCCTGTTGTTCCTGTTTGTGGTTGATGCACATGTCAAAGAGCTTCTATGTACATGCTACAAAAAACAACATGATGTTTATGAGTTAATGAAGGTCAGGAGACCATTCCAGAATCTCATACTCCTACAGTGTTTCACCTAGTCACATGGTCACCTTCTGACTCGTGGTCCAGCTCCTGGTCCAGAGTGTAATACTGCTGATAGAGGTGTGTGTTCATGGCCACACCTACAAGAATCCAAGTCCTCCTGCCTCTGCTGGATGAAGGCAGCGCTAGATCCTCTTGATCCTGCATCTGCAGAAGGTGCAGCTGCAGGATTCACCCCCCCCAACCCATCGTTTGAAAGAACCTTTGTGATCGTAGCTTTAATCAGTAACTCAGATCTGTAAGTATGTTCTGCACAAAAAGCTAGACTTGGGATTTATTTAGTACAAAAACTTTTCTTTGTTTTCAATAATACTTTTATCTGTCACTTCCTGTAGTTTTACAAACAAAAATAAAGGTTGTGAACCGATCATGTTGATTGTCTGTGTAATCTTTCAAACTGTTTGTCAGCTAGTTATAATTTAAACTAGCAAAAAAGTTGAAAAAAGTTACAAATTCATACACACTAAATAAATTTGTCCCATTAAAAACATTCATCAGGTGAAAAGGAGAGTTAACTTTAGTGCCAGAACAACAACTGAGCTACATTTAAACAAATAGTAATGGTGGACTGAAGGACAGCACATGGGTTCAGCACCTCAGCAGGTCCTCACCACAAGAGCAACATAAGACGGGATCCACCACAACAGACTGATCAACAAGGAACGCCATGACCAAATGATGTACAGGAACATCTGTAGCAAGTGTGGGCTGATGGTCCAGCAGTCAGGTGGAACTTCCAGATCCAGACACGTGATGGTTAATCAGTTAATCAACAAACTAACGAAGAAAGCAGTAGTGACTGATGCAGCGATCTGTAGTGACGATAACATCAAGAAGAATGATGAGAAGCTGAAGAAACACCAAGAGCTGAAAGAGGAGGGCGTCAGTGGTACCAGCGGTTACCACGGAGACCACAATGAGTTTCAAACTGGAGAAAGACTCAAACGATACAAGGAACAAGACCAGAGATCTCTGTCCAAACACATCTTCAACCATTTCAAGCCATTACAAGACTTCAATAAATAGCAAAAACATCAAATAAAATAGAAACATTTGGGTTTTGTATATCAGACCAGCAAATCAGTGTTAGGGGCGGAGCCTCATACCAGAATGTATCAACATTAAGCATGATGCTCTCACTTCATGCAGTAGTTTATAATAAACTTATTTTTCTTAATTCAATCACTTTGATATCTTTATAAACACAAATGAAAGCGGGAGATTTGAAGACTGGGGCGACCCTCATCTGGTTACTGTGTTTATCTGGATCTTCATCTTGATTTGGATTTTGTCAGTAAACTCAGACTTTCAGCTTGTTTTCAAAATGCAACTAAATGGTGTTAAAATGCTGCCTGGATTCAAACTGACACCTCACAGCTTTTAAATGTTTTTATTGCATAAGTTTTCAGATGATACGGAACAGAAACAGCTTTTATAAGTTGTATAATATCAGACTATTTTACAGAACTTATGGATATATAAACAAAGCCAGTGAGGAAGAAAAGCTGTGTAAACCTTTAAACTCATGAAAACACAAAGTGCAAAATATACATCTTTCTTCATACAGTAACAAGCTACTACTTGGTTACATCCTCTCCTCATCCTCCCTGCTGTCTGCTGTCAGTGAAGACGAGAGTTTAATAATCTGAATGATGCTACAACGTTAAGGCTGCAGCATCGTGTAATACAGCAGTTTGTGTTCAGTACTTGTAAAATACAAAGAGTTAAATACACAACATGAGATACTTTATATACATCTCTCTGTTCTGTTGTATTTATATACCTTGCAATGTTTACTGTCTATGAAGAGATGTAGTAAATGTGTAGAATTCAATATCAGATCAATAAGTTTGTCAATCCAAACAGATTTTAAAGGGATAACTGGAATTATGTATGTTGTTTATATCAAATCACTTAAACACTAGTTTAAAAATGAATAAATCTGATTAACTCAAATTTACAAAAAAAAAACAGCATACAATTAAATTACCAGGATTAATAAAAGCCTTAAATTCCAGTGTAACAAATATTCTACTAAATAATATATTCAAAAGACATAAACTTAATTTTCAAGAAATGCATGTGTTTTATAAGCTCACTGCCAGTAAATAAACTAATGGCTTGAAACCCAGACAGAAATACTCATTCAAAAGAAGAAAAATATTTGATTTACAGTCTAATATAACTATCTTTTTGACAGATTAGATTTATAAAGAGAATGTATTTCTAGTGTAAACTACAGTCTTTCCACATCAATCAGAATAAATTCATTTTAATAGAAGAGCATTTAACAGAAGAGATGTCCTTAGAAAACAAAACGAGTCAATTCCCTCCAATAATCATAAACTCATCTGTCCTAAACTCTCTCGTCACTGAGATTCTGAATGGCATCAACAGATTTACACAACAGTGTTCATCCTGAGCGTCATGTGGGCTTCAGCATGAGGGAAAAGACTGCAGCTCAGCTTTACATCAACCAGTTAATACATTAGAAACTAGAACAGAAAGGCTGGAATGTGTTTGATGCTTTAAAGTTCCACTTGAGACTGACGTTTAGGAAATATACTGACTGTTTTTAGCATAATGACTTTATTACTTCCATAATAAAACATGACTGTTTCACCAGACATCACATTGTTTAGTATCCACTCCACCGAGGTTGTCAGCTACCTCGCTCGGTTGAACTGATGCCTTGCAACAAGAAGGTCTTGGGTTTAAATCTCAGCTCAAGCTGCTGTGTGGCGTTTGAATGTTCCTCCCCAAGACCAAAAACATGCATGTTAGTTTAACTGGGTAGTCTACACTGTGTGAGTGGTTGTTTATCTCTGTGTGACCTGTCCAGGTGGGACCCCGTCTCTCACCCAATGACCACATGAGATAGTCCTGTTGCCCCCCCCCATCCTGTTGTTGCTGTTTGTATCAGGGTTTGTTTCATAAAGTGCTCAGAGAACCAGACGTCCTCCTGTCAGAACAACACAAACTGTTCTGTGTAAAGAAATAAAAACACATTTACAACATTTGACTTTAGACCATATAGAACAGACCTGCCCTAAATACACATTGTTACTACTTGAGATGCAAACAGCATCCTGGGATTTTTAATAGGACAAGGAGGATTTTATCATTATCTATAATAAATACATAAGAGGAAACCTGCTGATTGCACAATATAAGGAACAACAGGAAGGTTTCTCAGTGAAATGAATTTTCTGTGTGTAAATCCAGGTCATTTGGGGTCATTTCCCTTCCTGTCTACTTGGTTCTGTGTGTGTTAAGGCCTGTGTGGGTAACCCGCCTCGTCAGCTAAGTTGAGAATATAGTTTGCCATGTCGTTCTCTGTGGGAAAGTCAGACATTACCCACGATTCATTGGCAGCAGTCACTTGCAGACGACATATTGGACAGTTTCGGCTCTGTCCACTCCTGCATGTGTAAGAAGAACCAGTTAGTGTGAGTCGAGTGACTCGATGTGATCATTTTGACAGAATTAGTTTGTTGTGTCACTTCACCATTTATCGATGCATTTCTGACAGAAGCTGTGAGCGCAGGGCAGGATGAGGTCTGCCTTTCCATCCATACAGATACAGCACTCCTCTTCATCAGTCAGCTGCTTCACTCTGCATGAATACCAACACAGCTGGGTTTAACATGATTGTTTTCTATGCAGAACCAATCCTGGTGATGTGCTTTTTAACTGTTTTGTGTGTGTTCTTGTATCTAAAAGTTGTTAAAAAAGCAACTAACTGATTGCGGTCTGGAGCCCTGATGAAGATTAGAACAATGAAAACAGTCTTAAGGTGCGTTCACACCGGCCACTTTGTCAACGTCAAGTAACGCTGATAACGCTCCAAATTTGACGTTTGAAGTTGAAGCTCATAACGCCTGCCAGTCAGAGCGCATAGGCGTTAAAGCTCGTAAAGCCTGACCGAAAAAGAGCGCGAAGGCGGGGCTTCCTTTGTTATGGGATGTTCGGAGCTATGGCGGATCATATTGAGACAGTGGCTTGGATTTATTTACTTCATAGATCTAGACAACGTCGACGTCGGGTGCATCAGCGCCGTTTGTGGATACACCCCATTCTTCAGATGCGTTCTGAGTTTGGTGAGTTTAACCATTTGCTCCAGGAGCGTTTGGATGAGGTTCATTTATCTTCCATTTTGGCTGATCCCACTTCTTTCCGGCTACGTGCTGTGACGTCTTACGTCACTACGATGAGACGCTCTGATTGGTTGACATGCCGCTTCAAGAGCGTTATCAACGTCAAAAGTTCAGCTAGTTGAACTTTGAGCTTTTCTAGCTTTTCAAGCGTCAACGCCTGAAACGCTAGAAAAGCTTGAAAAGTTGCCGCTCATAATGCTCACAAAGCGCCGCAGAGCCGTTGACGTCTGTCTGACGCCCGTCCACCATAGACTTTACATATAAACATGCTGCTTATGAAGTTGATGGTTGGGCCGGTGTGATCGCACCTTTACATCAGCAGCAGCTTGTTACAACCAGACTGTTTTCATGTGTGTTCAGTACTGACCTCCCCATCCACATGCTGGCCTGGCAGGAGTCTGTGGAGGGCAGCGGAGCAGACGGGTCCTTTATGGTACCTTCTGCAGTCAGCACCTCGGCAGCCTGGCTGGTGATGTCACGGTACAACTGGATAAACTGGTACAGGTTCATGATCCGTGATGCTTCCATCGTACCCGTCTCTTTGTTGATCTACATGAAGAGTAAAGCAATAAGGATGATTATGATGATGGTCACTGGAAACATGTGGTGTTTGGGTTTCAACAGCCACCAGCAGCTGCATCTTCCTTTTGTTTACAGTAAAGTCTCAGTGAGATTGGTACATAGTTGTGACATACAGCAAGGAAAATAAGTATTAGATACATCAGTATTTTAACAGTAGGAGGATTTCTAAGTGGCTATCTGACACAAAATTTCCACCAGATGTTTCCATCAAGCCAATTGTTGAATTCATACAAAGAAATCAGAACATTTAGTAAACAGGTTGAGTCATAATAAAGTGAAAAATAAGGTGCAAAATTGCATCAAAAGCCAGGAGATCACCTGAAATCTGTCAGTATGGAGAGAGAAACCCCGCCTCTATCAGTATTAATTGATACTAGCTGTACGGCTATAAAGGCTTCTCGTTACACAGGTGACACACAGGAAAAACTTCATGATGGGTAAAAGCAAAGAGCTCTGATGGGAATGGTTATAGGCACATTTCCAGAATGGGTGGAAGCATCATGGTTTGGGCCAGATTTCATATTATTGAAGGCAGGATGGAAAAAATTCTGCTGCCATCTACCAGAAAGCTGAAAATGAAGAGGGTGGACATTTCAGCAAGACAATGATCCCAAACACAAGGTCAAGGTAACAATGAATTGGTTTCAAAGAAAGAAAATCAAATCGCTTGAATGGCCCAGTAAGTCACCTGACTTGAATCCCATAGAAAATCTATGGAGAGAACTGAAGCTCAAAGTTCTTAAAAAGGCCCAAGGAACCTTCAAGATGTGGAAGAATGAGTGCGAATCAGTCCTGAGCAATGCAGACGACTGGTCTCTCCATACGAGAAGCATTAATGACCAACAAAGGCTTTTCTACAAAGTATTAAATAAAGTGTGTTCAGTACTTATTCCCTGTGTCATTTCACTTTAGTTATTATGACTCAACCTGTTTACTTAAATATTTTGATTTCTTTGTATTAATTCAATATTTGGTTTGATGGAAACATCTGGTTGAAATTTTGTGTCAATAAGCCATTTAGAAATGACAAAAAATACTGATGTGTCAAATACCTATTGTCCCCACTGTAGTTGGGTTAGGTTGGGGTCTGAGTTACAAAAAAATGCCTAAATAACTACAGGAAAACACTGTCGGTTAACAAACTCATCATAAAACAGTCAATAAACTACTGGTGTAAAAACACCCTTAGTGTCAACACACGACTTTTCAAGCTTTGGGTGTCAAGATTTAAAATATCTCAAATTACATAAAGCGCTTCTCTGTTTAGGAGTAACTTCATGCAGTGAGAGCTGGACAGACAGAATATGTTAGATTTACAGATTAAATCAGAACGTGTTCCACGGAGGAAGACCCAAGTGGACCATTCTACTGACAGGACAAACAGACTGGATCCCACTCATATATATATATATATATATATATATATATATAAAGGCCTCAAAGGTTTTGGCAGAACAGACAGAACTGTCAGTCCTGACAGAGTTGTGTTTTTCTTTGTGTGGTGGTACCAACAGATTTGGGTGCGTCTGTAAATGAAAGTTTGGTCTCACCTTGGTGCAGACGATCCTGACAGCCACCTTCCACAAAGCAGAAGCATCAGATCCGGGCTGCACTTCAAACAGCAGGTGTTTCTGCTGTCCAGCAGCTAACTTGGCCGTTCTGAGAAGAGTTTGCAACATCAGTGAAGTGTGTGAGAACAAAAACCTACACAATCTCAAAGTAATATGAGCTCATGAAAAAAAATATTATTATTAACAGCTTCTGTACTTATGCTGACAGAGTTTAACACTTCCTCCACAAACACCAGAGTTCCTCTTCCATTAGCGGGTCACATGGTTTGAACTCTATATTCCTCTAAATCACAACACAGTTGCAACTTACACGTCGTTAAGTTCTGCCACTCTTGCCAAGAACTCCTCGTAGGTGAGGTTGCCACTTTCTCGCACCAGTCCAGCATGTTTCACCAGCTTCTCAGGCAGGTGGTTGATCACCGCCTGACCTGAGATCTGCTGGCCCATCCTGGAAGCAGCAGCACTTTCAAAGCAGCAGATGCAGACAGCAGCACCTCATTCAGATCTCTGGAGCCTGGAGAGGAACAAACCAGTCACCTGTTACCAGCTGATTCCAGCTGTGATCAGCTGGTACCAGTTGATACCAGCTGTTACCACCTGTTATCTGATTAGTTTTTAGTCTAGTCTGAGTATTCGCTGGTTATAGGTTACTGTCTGAGTAACGAAGTGTTTTCAGTACTTAGATGTTGTAAACATGTTACATCATGTAAAATCTGGTTATAAACGTCCTAGCTAGTGTGATCACATCACAGTTTGTCTCTGATTCTTCCTCTCGACTCAAAGCAAACCTTCTGCCACTGTGTGGTTAAATAATCTGTTAAACTAAATCTGCAGGATCGCAGATTCTGCTGACAAAAACAATGAAAACAGACAAACGGACGTTAACGAGGCCAGAAAAGACCCGGGATGGACGTTTCAATCTGTACAGTCACCTGCTCTCACAACCAGCTGCTTCAGCTTGTCCAGCTGATAGTCGTAAGCACTAAAAATAAAATACAAGGGTTAAAAAACAGCTGTATTTATAAAGAATCCCGTTTTATTTCAAAGAAGCGCTAGGCTAGCAATACATTTTACATAAAACGAGATGACAGTCCTCATTTAATGCTTGTAATATCTACAGCCTTTCTTTAAAAATCCATTAAATTATCCTTTGCCCTGTGTGATACATAAAAACTCACCTCACGTTTAACACCGGAGGTCCAAACTCCGCAAATAGCTTCTCCGTTAGCTTCTGCTCCAACAAACAACGACGCGGTCTTATGACGTAAGAGCTTGGTCGCACACTATTATAAATAATATTTTCAAATAAAAAATTCCATCAGACTTCATTGATATCTGGAGGTAAATTAGATGTTTTAGTAAGTCAGTGTTTCTTCAGAGAGTTATTCTAGAGAGTTCTAGCTGTGGATAGTAAGGATCTCCTGTAGAGAGTTCTAGCTGTGGACGGGAAGGATCTCCTGTAGAGAGTTCTAGCTGTGGATAGTAAGATCTCCTGTAGAGAGTTCTAGCTGTGGACGGGAAGGATCTCCTGTAGAGGGTTCTAGCTGTAGACAGGAAGGATCTCCTGTAGAAGGTTCTAGCTGTGGACGGGAAGGATCTCCTGTAGAAGGTTCTAGCTGTGGACGGGAAGGATCTCCTGTAGAGGGTTCTAGCGGTGGACGGGAAGGATCTCCTATAGAGAGTTCTAGCTGTGGACGGGAAGGATCTCCTGTAGAGGGTTCTAGCTGTGGACGGGAAGGATCTCCTGTAGAGGGTTCTAGCTGTAAACAGGAAGGATCTCCTATAGAGAGTTCTAGCTGTGGACGGGAAGGATCTCCCGTAGAGGGCTCTAGCTGTAGACAGGAAGGATCTCCTGTAGAGAGTTCTAGCTGTGGACGGGAAGGATCTCCTGTAGAGGGTTCTAGCTGTGGACGGGAAGGATCTCCTGTAGAGGGTTCTAGCTGTGGACGGGAAGGATCTCCTGTAGAGGGTTCTAGAGGTGGTCGGGAAGGATCTCCTGTAGAGGGTTCTAGCTGTAGACCGGAAGGATCTCCTGTAGAGGGTTCTAGCTGTAAACAAGAAGGATCTCCTGTAGAGGGTTCTAGCTGTGGACAGGAAGGGTCTCCTGTAGAGGGTTCTAGCTGTGGACGGGAAGGGTCTCCTGTAGAGGGTTCTAGCTGTGGACGGTAAGGATCTCCTGTAGAGGGTTCTAGCTGTGGTCGGGAAGGATCTCCTGTAGAGGGTTCTAGATGTGGACGGTAAGGATCTCCTGTAGGGGGTTCTAGCTGTAGACGGGAAGGATCTCCTGTAGACGGTTCTAGCTGTTGACGGGAAGGATCTCCTGTAGACGGTTCTAGCTGTGGTCGGTAAGGATCTCCTGTAGAGGGTTCTAGCTGTGGTCGGGAAGGATCTCCTGTAGAGGGTTCTAGATGTGGACGGTAAGGATCTCCTGTAGAGGGTTCTAGCTGTGGTTGGGAAGGATCTCCTGTAGAGGGTTCTAGCTGTAAACAGGAAGGTTCTCCTGTAGAGGGTTCTAGCTGTGGCAGGAAGGATCTCCTGTAGACGGTTCTAGATGTGGACGGGAAGGATCTCCTGTAGAGGGTTCTAGCTGTAGACAGGAAGGATATCCTGTAGAGGGTTCTAGCTGTGGACGGGAAGGATCTCCTGTAGAGGTTCTAGCTGTGGACGGGAAGGATCTCCTGTAGAGAGTTCTAGCTGTGGATAGTAAGATCTCCTGTAGAGAGTTCTAGCTGTGGACGGGAAGGATCTCCTGTAGAGGGTTCTAGCTGTAGACAGGAAGGATCTCCTGTAGAAGGTTCTAGCTGTGGACGGGAAGGATCTCCTGTAGAGAGTTCTAGCTGTGGACGGGAAGGATCTCCTGTAGAGGGTTCTAGCTGTGGACGGGAAGGATCTCCTGTAGAGGGTTCTAGCTGTGGACGGGAAGGATCTCCTGTAGAGGGTTCTAGCTGTGGACGGGAAGGATCTCCTGTAGAGGGTTCTAGCTTTAGACAGGAAGGATATCCTGTAGAGGGTTCTAGCTGTGGACGGGAAGGATCTCCTGTAGAGGGTTCTAGCTGTAGACAGGAAGGATCTCCTGTAGAGGGTTCTAGCTGTGGATAGTAAGGATCTCCTGTAGAGGGTTCTAGCTGTGGACAGGAAGGATCTCCTGTAGAGGGTTCTAGCTGTAGACAGGAAGGATCTCCTGTAGAGGGTTCTAGCTGTGGTCGGGAAGGATCTCCTGTAGAGGGTTCTAGCTGTGGACAGGAAGGATCTCCTGTAGAGGGTTCTAGCTGTGGTCGGGAAGGATCTCCTGTAGAGGGTTCTAGATGTGGACGGTAAGGTTCTCCTGTAGAGGGTTCTAGCTGTGGACGGGAAGGTTCTCCTGTAGAGGGTTCTAGCTGTGGACGGGAAGGATCTCCTTTAGAGGGTTCTAGCTGTGGTCGGGAAGGATGTCCTGTAGAGGGTTCTAGATGTGGACGGTAAGGATCTCCTGTAGAGGGTTCTAGCTGTGGTCGGGAAGGATCTCCTGTAGAGGGTTCTAGCTGTGGTCGGGAAGGATCTCCTGTAGAGGGTTCTAGCTGTGAACAAGAAGGAGCTCCTGTAGAGGGTTCTAGCTGTGGTCGGGAAGGATCTCCTGTAGAGGGTTCTAGCTGTAGACCGGAAGGATCTCCTGTAGAGGGTTCTAGCTGTGGACAGGAAGGATCTCCTGTAGAGGGTTCTAGCTGTAGACAAGAAGGGTCTCCTGTAGAGGGTTCTAGCTGTAGACGGGAAGGATCTCCTGTAGACGGTTCTAGCTGTAGACGGGAAGGATCTCCTGTAGAGGGTTCTAGCTGTGGTCGGGAAGGATCTCCTGTAGAGGGTTCTAGCTGTGGCCAAGAAAGATCTCCTGTAGAGGGTTCTAGCTGTGGTCGGGAAGGATATCCTGTAGAGGGTTCTAGCTGTAAACAAGAAGGATCTCCTGTAGAGGTTTCTAGCTGTGGTCGGGAAGGATCTCCTGTAGAGGGTTCTAGCTGTGGTCAGGAAGGATCTCCTGTAGAGGGTTCTAGATGTGGACTGGAAGGATCTCCTGTAGAGGGTTCTAGATGTGGACGGTAAGGATCTCCTGTAGAGGGTTCTAGCTGTGGACGGGAAGGATCTCCTGTAGAGGGTTCTAGCTGTGGACGGGAAGGATCTCCTGTAGAGGGTTCTAGCTGTGGACGGGAAGGATCTCCTGTAGAGTGTTCTAGCTGTGGTCGGAAAAGATCTCCTGTAGAGGGTTCTAGCTGTGGTCGGGAAGGATCTCCTGTAGAGGGTTCTAGCTGTAGACAGGAAGGATCTCCTGTAGAGGGTTCTAGCTGTAAACAAGAAGGATCTCCTGTAGACGGTTCTAGCTGTGGACGGGAAGGATCTCCTGCAGAGGGTTCTAGCTGTGGACATGAAGGACCGCCTGTAGAGGGTTCTAGCTGTGGTCGGGAAGGATCTCCTGTAGAGGGTTCTAGCTGTGGTCGGGAAGGATCTCCTGTAGAGGGTTCTAGCTGTGGACGGTAAGGATCTCCTGTAGAGGGTTCTAGCTGTAGACAGGAAGGATCTCTTGTAGATGGTTCTAGCTGTGTACAGGAAGGATCTCCTGTAGAGTGTTCTAGCTGTAGACAAGAAGGATCTCCTGTAGAGGGTTCTAGCTGTGGGCGGGAAGGATCTCCTGTAGAGGGTTCTAGCTGTGGTCGGGAAGGATCTCCTGTAGAGGGTTCTAGCTGTGGTCGGGAAGGATCTCCTGTAGAGGGTTCTAGCTGTAGACAGGAAGGATCTTCTGTAGAGGGTTCTAGCTGTGGATAGTAAGGATCTCCTGTAGAGGGTTCTAGCTGGGGACAGGAAGGCTCTCCTGTAGAGGGTTCTAGCTGTGGTCGGGAAGGATCTCCTGTAGAGGGTTCTAGCTGTGGACTGGAAGGATCTCCTGTAGAGGGTTCTAGATGTGGACGGTAAGGATCTCCTGTAGAGGGTTCTAGCTGTGGTCGGGAAGGATCTCCTGTAGAGGGTTCTAGATGTGGACGGTAAGGATCTCCTGTAGAGGGTTCTAGCTGTGGGCAGGAAGGATCTCCTGTAGAGGGTTCTAGCTGTGGACGGGAAGGATCTCCTGTAGAGGGTTCTAGCTGTGGACGGGAAGGATCTCCTGTAGAGGGTTCTAGATGTGGACGGTAAGGATCTCCTGTAGAGGGTTCTAGCTGTGGGCAGGAGGGATCTCCTGTAGAGGGTTCTAGATGTGGACTGGAAGGATCTCCTGTAGAGGGTTCTAGCTGTAGACAGGAAGGATCTCCTGTAGAGGGTTCTAGCTGTGGTCGGGAAGGATCTCCTGTAGAGGGTTCTAGCTGTGGTCGGGAAGGATCTCCTGTAGAGGGTTCTAGATGTGGACGGTAAGGATCTCCTGTAGAGGGTTCTAGCTGTGGGCAGGAAGGATCTCCTGTAGAGGGTTCTAGCTGTAGACAGGAAGGATATCCTGTAGAGGGTTCTAGCTGTGGACGGGAAGGATCTCCTGTAGAGGGTTCTAGCTGTGGACAGGAAGGATCTCCTGTAGAGGGTTCTAGCTGTAGACAGGAAGGATATCCTGTAGAGGGTTCTAGCTGTGGACGGGAAGGATCTCCTGTAGAGGGTTCTAGCTGTGGTCGGGAAGGATCTCCTGTAGAGGGTTCTAGATGTGGACGGTAAGGATCTCCTGTAGAGGGTTCTAGCTGTGGTCGGGAAGGATCTCCTGTAGAGGGTTCTAGATGTGGACTGGAAGGATCTCCTGTAGAGGGTTCTAGCTGTAGACAAGAAGGATCTCCTGTAGAGGGTTCTAGCTGTGGTCGGGAAGGATCTCCTGTAGAGGGTTCTAGCTGTGGGCAGGAAGGATCTCCTGTAGAGTGTTCTAGCTGTGGTCGGGAAGGATCTCCTGTAGAGGGTTCTAGCTGTGGTCGGGAAGGATCTCCTATAGAGGGTTCTAGCTGTGGTCGGGAAGGATATCCTGTAGAGGGTTCTAGCTGTAAACAAGAAGGATCTCCTGTAGAGGGT